>BGZK01004259.1:0-15175 GCA_005406025.1 Eumeta japonica | reverse complement strand
TTGACGGGTTTTTAATTAATACCTATCTAGCAATACCATGCAGGCAGTGTAAAGCGCGAATAAAATTTATATATGTAACGTTACTTCTAATTTTTTTTCCTAATTCTGTAGATAACTGTATGAAGGAGAGAAGATTTCTTATTTAAACGGTCATCGCCCTTTGATTTATATATAAAGTATATTTTGAGTAGAATTTGACAAAATTGGAGGTTAATTAATTCAGTGGTTTTTGCGTGGAAAGGAAATGAAATAATTCTTTAACCAAACAAACAAACTCTGAATTATTTACATTACGGAACTAATACTAGCGCCACCACACGGAAAAAATACGCCACATCTTCGATGTACGTTATCGTTGCATCAAATGTTGTAGTTAAGAAGTTCTATATGCCTGCGACAGATGGCGCTATATTAAATTCCTAAATTTGCAATTTAGTTGCACTGCTTGTGTTATAATAATTCTAAGAATTGCACCGCCCAATCGTTCCGTTAGTGCGTATCTTATGATGTATAATATAAAAAAAAAGTTATTCTTAACATAAGAGTATTTTTTTCTGAATTAATTTAGGTGTATTAAAATTACGAAATGTAATATTGTGAAATTATTTATAATTGCGACACTTCAGTAAATCCATTTTTTTTTTAAGAATTTTATTTCCCCGTCTTCCCGTTCCCGTGTCTCAACATCCGAACACGCTCTATTCTCGGATTCAAATAATACGGATGGGTGATTCGATGCGCACGCGCCGCCCGCCCAGTCACCGGGTCTGCCCGCCCAAATTCACACGTAGTCTACGCACCATCGGTCGTTATTTCTAAAACAACATACAGGTAAGAAAACTTTACTTACTTTTTACAAATTATGAAAGGAGTAATTTATACATTCGATTTATTTCATTTTTTTTTTGTATCAATGTGTAATTTTAAAAAAAATGTGCATCGACCGAAACTCAAGACAAGACAGCAATTAACTAAACACAACTAATTCTGTATTTTATTTGGAGTTTCAAAACGTGCTCGGGTTTCTTCAATGCCAAATGTATGATTTTGGTACGATAACGTAGCTAATGTATAATAAAATACATGAGAATTGGATCAAGAACGTCTGTGTGGTAACAAAGTGAAGTGAATTTTTGTGTCGTTCCGGTACGTTAAGGAGAGTTTGTGCAATTGTTTTGGACCGAGATCATAGATTGTTATTATAATGGACTGGTGATCTTTGAAGTCATATTAATTACGTATTTCGTTGAGTCTTTAATAGACATAATCAGGAGATACTTAATATTGGCTGCCAGATGACGTCTATCGTAATTTAACATTTAACGACCTACCGTTTAATATGAACCCATTTGTATAATACTTAAAACACAATTCTTCACTTTGCTCGGCCATTAGCGACAAAAAATTTATACAATATAATTTCCATTTAAACAGTGTCAAGCCGTTTTTAAAATATTAACATTTAAAAGTATTCCTTAACATATATATGTATCTCTACGGACAGCCAATGAGTCATTTAAATAAACGATAGCCGGCCGATGCGCCTTTTAAAATTCAAAGTATATACCGATGTCGCGCGCGATATCCGTAAACAAACATTATTTACAGTTTCAGCAAGTTGTTTGACCTGCCGGTTTATTTTTCGCGGGCCACAAGGAGCGCACGCCGTCAGCGCGGTCACGGGTAGAACACCATTTTGCCGCGACGGGGATATATATCGGAGTCAAAATATATAGTGTGCAAATGTGACGTCCTTTTTGGCAGAGCGCGGACGTCGCGACAGGATTTTCGTTTCTTTGTATACGCCGCGAGCTCGGGGCTCGTGACCATTGTATACATATATGTAGAATCACTCAAAAACTCTAATTAAAATACTATAAGAGACGATATAGTCGGTTCAGGTCTTAAGTATTCGTCCGTCTGACGGCTGAACCAACTTAAAATAAAACGAGAAGCGGGACTGCGACTTTTGCTCTTGTTGTGTTCGTCCAGCTCGGCACTCGGCGTTCCACTGACCTCATTTTCACCCCATTTTGTATTTTTATTCATGTCACCAGTCACACTATATACCGGTATCCGTTCTTTTTCATTCTGACCGATTATCTTTAATTAAATCGTTTTCGCTTTCATTGTATCATTAGATTTACAACTATTGTCGCATTCGACTGTTATATGTTTTCTACGATAAGTGTACAAATGAAACGATATATGTAATGTATCGCATAATTCACGTATTAAATATATACAATGAAAACTCTCACCTATTTCTTTTAGTAGTAGATAGAGACATATACGATTTGACTTGATACAATCTTCACATAGAGGTATGGTCGTAAAGCAATAACAATTATGATTTTTACCAGCCGTTTCCCGCCCGTTTTGTTGCACGAAAATTGAAATTAAATCTTTTCAGTACCGATCACGCTTTATGTTTTGATCTCGTTCGGCTTTCTATTCCGATACTATTTCGATGCTAATTTTGGTCCTTCTGTGGAAATTACTGCTATTGTTTTGCTACTTATACATTTTATTTTATGTCGAAAAGCATTCTATGTCGTATATAAGAGATAGTCCTATTTCTATGTAAAAAATCATTACGATTCGTTTATCAATTTCGGAGATTTGTCCGCACAAACACGGACAAAATTTTTTTATATGTATAAATTCAATAAGTGTTTCCCTCTTTCGCATAGAAAAATATCAGCTCTATTTGCAACCACTGATATTTAATATATCAATTACCTCATGCAAGCTCGTTGGTTTTGAGTGCTAAAATTTGGTTCTTTTTGGTACTTCGGCATGCCTATTATTTTTCAAAACTTCTATTGTACTCTATACATTACGCTCTATACATCACTTTGATCAGTGTGCTTTCTTTCATCTTTTCCAGATGGTATTACTAGTTTAAAATTATCTCTCGTGACTTTGGTCGACGCGTTTTTCAAATCACCTCATTTTCTCTCTCTCTCTCACACATACACACACGCATATATACAAAGAAAAAGCTGGTCATTTACATAGAAGTAGGTACCAATAGTTGAAAACCATATGTATTAAAATGCATCTAGCCGGTATCCAGCAACAGGAAGTGATCGAGAATTTTATAGACGGCGTTGTGGTTACCAGATGTCGGAAAATATAACATCGTTTGATATGACGTGATAAGCTGATGCAATTATTGGAGCATCGATTAACATATCTTCACCAGAGCCTTATGCATGCTTTGCATATGCTTAGGCAAATGAACGTAGGGTCATACAGATACGTGCGATGGAATCGGGTTGTTTACAACATTCTCATTACATTAAAAACCGCGTAGATCCTCATTTGGCGAGATGTAAGCGTGTTTCACGCTATGCTAGTGCAACGTGAACATTGAGAACCTGTAAGTGTTTCAGACGATCGTCCTAATGCGCTGTCGTTTGCCTCGCTCGTCGATGTTGAGAATAATGTAAATATAGAATATATGATTTAAGATGATACAGTACCACAGAATATGAGAGTAACTGTGTAAAATAATTTGAAATTAATTCTTAGAAATTCGGCATCAATTTAGGAAAAAATGCTTAATGTATTACATAAATCAATGACTAAAGCATATCTGCACCTAAAAAATATCGCCCTTTCTTTTGAACAGTTATAATAAAACTTCATAAACTTTTCGTGAAATTGATTTCCATGGTGTAGGATTGTTAATATTTATGTAAAACCATAACTATTTGACTCTGATAAGTTGCATTGACTATTTTTTCGGATATAATTTGTATTTGTTACAATAAAATAAATTTTGTAGAACTACCAATTTTGTACCTTGTAAATTTTATTCGTAAAACTGAACCTTATTGTTAATGGCATAAGTGCATGTATCGATAGGTGTTTCATACACCCAGTTTTGGATAACACAAGAACGCCAAATTAGTTTTTATTTTTATGTATTATTTGACCTTAACACTGAATAAAGACATTCTTCGGTGTCTATTATTACTGGCATTAAGTTTGTATTTGGATGCTTCAGATAACATGAAAAAATGCAATTTTACAAGTATTTCTACAAATAAAAGTAATTTCTGAAAGAGTAATCTAAAACAATACATTATGGACAGTTTTGTTTTGTATTTAAATACTCTTATACTTACTAGCAAAACTGGTACCACACAATGAAATTAAGAAACTCAAAAAAAAACAAAGAAAACGAGCGATGTATCATTTAGAACATTACAATTCACTTTGTCATTAAAACATGTATCAAGACAAATCTATGAATAATACAATAACATTCTACCCAGTCAGGTAAAAAAACAAGATTTCTAAGGTTGTTCGGTTACTAATATCACTTGAAATTTTTAAGCTGGAACCATTACACTGTTAAAGAATTTTACGCATTTATTGTTTAAATCTCATGCTAATTATGCTATTTTTTCTTATTAATGGTAGTTATTACTGCAACCACACAGAATGCGAGACATGCAACGAGTATAGTAACTAATTAGGGAATTTAAATTGGCAACACGTTGCAGATCTGAAATCTAACAAAGTGGCTCTCGCATAAACAAATACTACAAAACTATAAGTTACCCAATAACAGGAGTGTAATTCAAGTGAAACTTCATTCGGGACGGTGTGAATTGGATTTTATGAAAGGAAAATGTGTAACAAAAAAGAGATAACTACATAGCTTTTAGGATGTGAGTGAATGACAGAATGGGTTTATATATAGTTTGCCTATCCTTCGTCCCCTCTTTATGCGGTGGTTCTTAGCGGCCTATGATCCCACTAGCCTATGATTCTACAGCCGGACACGGGCCCGTACACGGCCTGTGCATACCGCGGAGACTAAACTCCACGATGTATACTATAGTCTTAATCTACTCGAAATATAATAAAGAGAGAAAAGTTGAAATCTATAGCACATTATTTTATGTTGGATCGAACAATTGCTATCTTTACTGAAGTGTTACTTTAAGTAATAAAAAAAATTCTCGATTATTGACACACGCACCTCTCTTATTCTCATTTTACCACCTCGTAGTCTATTCATTTCATTTTCTTAAAAATTAACCAGAATACAGTATCATTTCTACCACGTGTGAACTGACAATCGATTTTTTTTTAAACTAGCCCATGTTTGGGAATCCAGTTTTAAGAACGTACTAAATCGGAGTATAAAATTGTAATTTTACGGTCTGGCGTGCAAACGGAATCTCGTGAAATATGTCTAAGAACGAAAAGTGAAAAACACGTACCATGCAAATCGTAATGAATGTACATCGACGTAAATAGAATAATGGTACTTGGCGTATCGCAACAATTTTAAAACTATAAATCTATTCCGTTGTCCTGTCACTTGTAAAGTGTTACGTAATACTACAATGAGATTTCAGACTACAAGGTAGACATCTAAACGTACAGAAGCGTATACTCAATTTCATTGTGACTGAAAAGCTTTTAGACTGTGGAAACTTAAGAATAACTTTCACTTCACAAACTGGTCGCTAAGACAATACTGATTCCAACGCTACGTATCCATGAGAAAAGTCTTTAAATGTAAACTTAGTTATAAATATGTCATATTAATTGGAAGCAAGATCATGAATATGTCATTTTTTATTGTAAACAAAGCAATAAAATGCAATTTATATAATCATTTTATCAATTAAACTTTAAAAATAGAAACTAAATACTTTCACATTTCGAGTGTAAGTATTGTTCTGGTGTTTTTGGGCAATGAAAGTGAATAATTAATCTGTAATTTGTTATATTTTTTGCGATGTCTCTTTCTATCGTGATTATCATTTTATTGAAATTAATATCAATAAATGATGAAATTGTTAGAATTTAACAATATAGACAGTTATAATAAATCAAGTCGGAAAAAGGATGCCTTGAAGCGCTAAAATGGCTTAAGCCGAATATACGATACGGGGCGTGTCAAGTTAATGTACTAAATAATTGTTTATAGACCTTGAAAAGACCCACAAAAAAGTCAGTGATAGCATATATCTATTTTCTAAGGGTGAGTCGCAATAAGCATTTTGGTTTTTAAAATAACACCCAGAGGGTCGACGGTATCGACGCCCGCGCCGGTGGTGGTAGGTGGGAGTGGCGGCGGCAGGATTCACGCGCCACTTTATTTATAGAAGAAAAACTTAAATAAGTATTCCGGGCACCGCTGTTATAACAATATAATAATAATAAAATATTATTTAATTCATTCCAAATTAGCAAAACTATATAATTTCTGTTTAAACGTAGTCTTTTTTTTTGTGTAAAAAATACTTATTACAGTAACTTTTATTAACATAAAGAAAAAGTTCTAATAAAACAATAACTTAAAGTATCCTTATAATATTTATATCATATTTTTTAATGACCTCATTTGAGGAAAGCCCTCCCACAAGTGCTTATCGCTGTTCTCTATCTTTTGCTAGTAATTTTTTTCCTACCGTAGTAACTTCCGACTGTTTCGTCTTGGCATTTGGCACTCAGCTGATCTTTAACACCTTTAAACTATAAAAGTTTAATTGTGTCTGTGTGTGTTGTCAGTGTGGAATGTCCGACTAAGTCCGACTATAATAGTTTTTATACGTCTCGTTTGAATGGCATTATTACAATTTGCAGTCGATACAACAAGACAATTGTCGTTAGATAATTTAAACTATTTGAAAGAGTTCCCATTAACGTATTCAATATTTAAAGGGAAAAAACAAATAGGAAGTCATCGGGGATTGTCGACGTTAGTGAAAATTTAAAATTAGGAACTAACTTAGATTTTTTGAGATTTTAAAATCACTCGTAATATAAAAAAATTAAAATAGTAATTTGTAAATTAAAATCATTAAGATTAATCTGGTTTTCACATCTATTACTTATATATTTTTAAATGGTTTATTTAATATAATGCTTGATGGGATGCGCGAGCTCACTAAATTTGAGATAAAAGTGAATGTACATATTAATTTTGAAATGAAAAATTAAAGGCTTTAAATTTGAACGAGATAAACTATTAACATTGACATAAGATTTTACTCATACATAAATCGTCCGACACGCAATATTTCACATACACTACATTAGCATGGATTTTCCTCATGCGTATAAGAATAAAGTTTTACGCATACTGTGTCACCATGTCGGTGACGCAAACTGACAGATTTTACTATACGCCTATAGAAGCTTTTGCAAAGTACTACAGCGCCCTTTCAGTAAAGCTCGCCATTACGGATCGAACTCGTAACGAATATTGAAACATCGCAGATTCACTCCGAGATTCGGTTGCTGTGTGACCAAAAAGGACGTTCGTTAGTCCACTTCTCGGTAAAGTCGTACCCTAACCATTACATTTGCGCCCCTCTTAATTGCGTTAACGGTTTCGTTGCCAAAGTTAAAATCCACTGAAACGATTTATTCAGGAATTCCTCCGTGTCATGCCGGCCTTTCCTGTGAAAATAGCATGTGGCTGTAACTTTAGTAAGATATTATCACATGTACTGATAAAATAAAATCATATTTTATATCGCAACATGTGGAAGATGAAGAAATGACGAATTTCTAACTTGTTATCCAACTGTAATCAAAAACAACCTATTTAGATTAAATATTTAGATTGATATGCTTCTCGGTCTGAAAAAATAAACAATATAAGCTTATATTCTTTATTGTTCGCGTGAGACTCAGTCGAACACCCTAAGGAGAGCTATTTCCGTTTCGTTTTATTAATAAAGAGAGACAGAGCGAGAGAGTGCAGTCCATAAATTTCTTAAGTAGATAAAACTATAACAAGGATGCATATAAAAATAATTTGTCAGGATATCCCATTGCAGCGCCGTGTAGCCCGGCTATTTCTAGGCGGCCGACACGTGAAGCTTTTCGATGAGAACAACAATACATATCGAGAAGTATTCTATTAGCTGCGACTTTTCATTTAGATTTAATCGCTTCTCAGTTATGTCAAGTATAACACTGCTGATTTAGATCGCTTATGCCTTCGGTTCGCAACGTCAGTAGTCTTACAAGGTAAAGATTGCATTTGCACTGCACGCTTAAAATTTCACCTTATGTACGGAACCAATGAGAACACAACGATCTGATGATCTTGATAGGCAGGCAGAAGAAAGGGAAGGCGTCGTGGAACTTCTCAACGACGAGCGTAATATCGGGTTTGAGCTGATTGGCGCTCACAAATTTTGTTAACAAAAATTGACGGCTCGAGCTTAACCTTTAGGTCTGAGAGATATACACAGATGCAGCCATTAGCGTTAGTCTTTAATCTGAATGGAAAAGATAGGTACTGCAATACGTATTGTACCGTATGGTCTGTAGTTATTTAAGACACTAAACAGGGTAGATGATATGAACTAACTAGAAACGAGCTTCTTTTAATCCTTAAAATTTAATTAAACGTAAGGTCAATTGTATGTAAGAATTGGTTAAAAATAGATAAAATAAAATGATTTTTAATAATTTTCACGATTCCCTTTCTTTTAACCACACAGTTTAGTTGCATCTCAATAAAGCTTCTCTAATATATTTTAAAGCATTTAAACTTTTATGTGTCTTAGTGGGCGTATTATATCCTAATAAACGTTTTCGCATAGCACTGTATTTTACAAAATTCAGTTATAATTGTTTTTTCGGCACATTTTAAATTTGTATACCTTAACCTTTAGAAATCTCTCAAAATCTCTATCTAATAATTCTATACTTTCTAGATTGTGAAAACTTAAATGTTACATGATTTTTTTTTAGTATATCAGTGTACCTGTTAAACCATGTACAGTATTTTTTTACAATCATTGTACTATTTTACGACTAGACCTAAAATACATCGGAAGATATAATCATTTATTTAGCAATAACAATATTTTGAAGAAATCTAGAATGTGTATAGTGACTATTTAAAGTTTGTAGAACTTTATTATAGCTTATTTTGTATATTTTAAAAGAAGTTAAAAAGTACTTTTGAATATGAAAAAGCTCCCAATCGATGCAATTCAGGCACTAATACTCTGTAAAGAAATAGGATCAAGCATGTGATTATTGTCATATTGTTCATTATTCTGACATAAAAATATATAAAGTAACGAAATTCTGATAATTGTCGTTGGAATCACACCTTTCATTAACGTTACTCATTTCTGTAGAGAATTTTCTGTATTACAGAAAAGCATACAATGACCTCAAAGAAAAGAAATTACTAACAATTTCATCCCGAAAATTTTAACATTCATTGAATTTCAAATTTTCTAAACGTATCTGTAAATAACCGCACGTCTTCCATATCTGTGCCAAATTTTAACTTTACATCAAACAGCTTTTAGAATATACAACTCTGACAGCCGGATAGACACTGAGATGATTCCATAAATGTTCCGTTTTTCCAATTTCGCTACGGATCTTTAAAAATCATTCAGCCACTATCTGAAAATACTGTCAATCAGTAACTGAAAACTTATATTCTATCTGATCACGTCTATAGTAAAGAAATATGTTACCGTAATATGAAAAATAAAAATTTTCAAATAATTTTTAAATAATATTTATATTTTTCTGCGATAGGAAATAGTTTGCGCGTACTCCACTCGCACTTGTTAGATCCTTAATTTATTGGAAGATAGTGACACAAAGACAGAATCTCTATTATATATATCGTAAATCAACTTGACAACGTAAGCAATATTTTTTCAAAATTGTTAAAATTATTCTACCTCCTTTCATAGTCTTAAATCATTGACAATATGATTTGCAATAAAAGAAAATGATAGCATCTTTACCTGTTTTTATCGATGAAGACTGGTATTACACGATTTTTATTATAAGATAAATATGAACATGATAATAATAATAGACCTTTTGTTAGTTATTCCTTAATAAAGGCAAAAACAATATTTTCTCCTTCAATAAACTCATACGATTTAAATCTTTGTTCCGGAGTGAAATAGAAAAATGATACGCAGCACTAACCGGACGAGTTGCAATTGAACTTGGCGAGCTTTCTAAAAAAATATCATCCTTGAATGCTCTCTGAGCTAGGTCTGACGCATGTAAGCTCCATTTTTCTAAAACTTATGACCATTCTTTTCGATAGCAGTGTCAGTAATTGCCGCGGCGTCTGATTGTGATCGCCGTAATATATTTAGAATACACAAAACAGCTGGAATACGTCCAGTTACCAAAGCTATGCTCGAAATTAATATCTTCTATACAAATCGCATTTAGACAAAGATTTATTAAGTATGTATGCAAACGATAATCTGCATTCGTATTTGTGTTCCAATTAATAGTTTTACAGAAATAAAATATTTCTCATAGTATACAATAAATTATTCAAAAGTTTATCCTTTTGTGAGCTTTAAATTATTAGAGAAAATCAAATACTTTCGTAGTTCATAAAACAAATATTCATTCGTTCATATTCGAATTGTTTTCTTATGGATTTTTTTGCACAGTAGATAACATATATACCATTCAGCAACGTTCGATATACTAAAATAAAAGTAACAAAATTCCAAGGTGATCGTTTTACAGTTAACGTGGAACACACCCTTGTCTAGGTGTCACATCGTGGCTAGCGGTTACCGCATCGGCGTTAGGTCAGAGTCAAAATACCCTGGATGCATTCTCACGGTCGGTGGTGCGACTTCCACTTCCAGAGGCTCATGAAAGCAGCTGTTGCTCTCGGGCGAATTCTGCCCAACTTAAGGGGTTTGAACACATGATGCCACATATCTATCTATATATACGCTCCACTGTAGGTCGAGACCCTGATATTTCAAACTTTCGTCTTTTCCGCAAACCACAGAGGTTAATAGCGATCTGGACGATTAGAGACTATGGTACGATATCGTACGAGGGACATGTGTTCTAACACGATCTTTGGAGCGCGAATTGAGAAGTCTCAAGTTCTGTATACGTGGCGTAGGAAAGCGCTATAACAGGGATGGTGACCGACAATAAGTCAAACCAAGACCTAACGGACCGAGTTTCCGCGCACCCTGAAGAATTAAACGAGAGACCAGCGAAAACAGCGCCGTTATCAGGTGTGGTTACTTTAGTAAGTGTTTATATCGAATCGGCAGAGATAACGAAGGAATGCCACCATTGTGATAGATCCTTGAAGGACATTATTATTGGAGGCTTTTCCTGCTTGATCAACACAGGGTACGACCTGAAGGCGGTATCTCTCTGTTATGGCTCTTCATGTCGTATTTCGTAGTTAAAGTTTGTAAAAATTCACCACCCTCACAGACTTGTAGACAAGTCGTGCAAAATCTCTATAAACATGTAATTTTACGGGAAGAGGCGGCGGAACGATAGTGCGAGAACATTTACTTGATAAATATCAGCCGCCGTCGGCGTACTGGAACCAAGAGAGTTGCGTATGCGCAATCCGCTACCAAACCAAGTAGCCGCTTACAAAAGACACCTATACTCTGAAATTTTATCAATATACATCTTGTAGGTTTTGAGCACAATGTCTGTGACATACGGACGGAAACTATAAGAGTTCCGTTTCTACTATTTTGATTCGGAATTCTAAGAAGTGGGAATATCGTCGTTAAAGTGATTTTTTTTCAAATCGTGTTACGGTTTAGGGCACAACAAAAAGTAACGTGCATCCGGAGTTCTGTTAATTGAACGGGTTGTTTGCGAAATTAGCACGTTTTATAATGAATCGGCGTGGGTATCAAGTTACGGTTCGACTTCGAGTAATCGCAGGGGAAATTATTTTAAGAAACCCGCCCTATTTCGTCTGCTGCAAATACCACTGCGATCGCAGCTAATGCGAAATGCATGGAATTGATTTCGATCGAGCCCTTTCAGTTTTTTTGCTACAGCTTTTAAAAATAAATTACTTTTCTACCGGAAATCGTTTTCATGCGCTGTTTTACATTTTAATGATTACCCTATAATGGGGAATAATTATATAAGTGCCATTTAATAAATAGAAGGTATAATATTTTTTTTTACCTAATATATCAAGTTTTTAGGAATGACATTAAATATGTGATTTTTTAGAGAAAATATAATAAATGAAAATTTGCGCTAGTCTAATATCCCCTGTGTAATTGAACTCATGCATAAACACTTGCAATGGGCTGAAATGTAATTAACACCATATAATGAGTTTAATTTTTAAAGGTATATGTTTCGCTATCTTTTGTGGCCTTTTATTTATACCACATTTATACCAAATTTTAACTTTCTAAAAATACATAGTTCGGCTGTCACGTATGAATGGATATCGAAACGATTCAAAAGGTTTTGGCGTCAATTTTCCTACGGAACTCTAAAAATATCCATTTTCTGCGAATAATAAATGTTTCTTCGATTAATACTCAAAATTGGGTAAGATCTTTGTCTCTCATTAGCAAATTAGTGACTTAATTTTTCCGCATTAACTAAAAGAAAATAGGCGATTAATTATGTCTTTGCTAATAGATGCTCTTAGTGACTATTGAGTTGTATCTTAATATATTTTATCCTAACAGTAAAATTTATGATGATTTATTGATAAGGTTGTTGATGCTTGTTGATTTAACATGTTGTGTTCGTTTTTTTTTGTGTATCTCGCACCCGCTGCTGCAAATGATAATGAAGAAGCCGAAACGTATACTCGTAACTATGGAACACGAATACAATTCACAACATAAAGGCATATCAAAACATCAAAATATTTTGTTTCTAACTTTACGGTTCAGCCGGCATGAATAAGTATAAAGGCTTTATTGATAAAATTTGACTTTTATTAAAATCTCAATTTTAACCTTGTTTTACGCCACGAGTGAGTTTCATTGGGATACCTATTTTCATAAAATAGATTTAGCCATTATCATCTTACAAGAAAACATAGAGACAAACATACAGTTAAAATGTAGCCCACATTCATCTTCAGAGTTCAAGCTATTTTCGTAGCAAATTAAAAATAGAATAGTTTAGCTGATTAGCTGACAACAGACAGAGAGGAATAGATACTTTCGAAATTATAATATTAATATGAGTTATAACTAGTTGTATTTACATTCTAACATTTTTTATATTTTTCTGTTTTATTTAGAATAATAATATATGACTAGGCGGGTAACTATTTTAAATAGTATTCAAATTTGTTTACAAAAATTGTAACGTGTGTACAACAAATAGAGAAATAAATAAAGTATCACGGTTAGATTAAAAGAAATTTCGCTAAGGGAAATTATCCAGACGCTATTTTTTAAATACAACTCTCACTTTTCAGGTCTCAGAGTCTGTTCATTTTACGAAAGAAAAAGAAAACGAAAGCAACAAACCCGTTTCTTCCATTAACACTTTTAAAACTTGTCTTCTAGAATCACTAAAATAGCTGACGACCTAAATGCTGTTCAGCGAGCGTAGAAACGGCGATCGGCTAACGACGGCCCGCCGTCGGCGGGTGCATTTCCGATTTCTCCGATTGCGATATTAAAAAAACGACTGCAGGTGTCGGAGCATGCGAACGTCGGCCTCTTATATTACGAAAGCTGGGATTCAGATTGCACTGCATAGAACTTTATGACAGCATCTTCTCTGTTATGCAGTTGACTATAAAGGCTGCTGTACGTTTTACCGGCCGAGGAAACTTTCCGGGAACTATACACCAGTTAGACCTATTTCGTTCGGAACACGAAAGATTTCAAGTATTAGTGCAACGCGGTCTTTGAATCGCGGTTCCGACACCGTTGCAATTTCAAAAGCGACCCGCATGAACGTATACAACTTCGCGTTACGCACGTCCGACATGCTACGTTAGATTTCAGAAAACGGATACTAATCTATTCCCGTCCTAAGCTTTCCCGACAGACGGCTAATAATAATGTAGGTCTTTAAATAGACGGACGTACCTGTCGTTTTACTAGGAAGAAGCAACTTTCATCTGTTCACGAGAGCGTTTTGGCTAACACCTGCTTGCAGGAAGCGACATCGTCCCAATTTCTTGCGAGGCAACAACCCAGAAAGTCTTTGACACTCGAACGACGCAGAGTAGGCCATTTATTTTAGTAATGGACTTTCGACAGAAAAATATCTCGGATCCCGTCGGCGCTTCGCGGTATTGTTCTACGTCTACGATATTTTTTTTTGTTAACATATATATGCATATATTCTTTTCGTTGCTAGTATACGAAACGGTTGCGGAAGTTTAGCCTTACTTTAAGGTGTCTTAAAAATTCTATGGCACAAACGATATGTACAAATTTTCAGTAATAATTGCCAGTTAAGAGCATTCATATTTTTTTATTTTCTTACATGAGAAAACGGAGCATTTACTTCGTTGTGTTCTGTGTGTGGCACAAATCTCGATCCGATAGACGGTTTGAAGCAAAACGTCAACCATTATAATATGTTATTGTATGTGCTCTCTAAATTTTTATATAAAGAGCAGGAAAAGTTAGTTGAAAACAAAAGAAATACCTTTAATAAGATATAAAAAAGGAAAATTGATAAATCAAAGAAAGCACGTACGAATACACACTGATCATAAAATACAATCTTTATCTGACATCACACTACGTAAGTTTACGACGAATCGAACTTCAAAAGTATGTCTTTTTAGGTAACTGCACAGATATAGTCAACGTGATGTAAATGGAAGGATGATAATATATTGTTTAATAGTTCTATATATATATATAAATAGCTCTGTAGCCACAGTAAGAAAAATCAAAGTGTTAATTTTTATAGTGCTATAAATATTTATGAAGAATTTTGACTGCTAATAAATTTTAAGACGTAACTGTCCTATAAAATCAAAATTCGTCTATAGAAATAATTTTATTTGATTTTTATCGATTATTGTGTCTGCCTCGCGTTCGGTCGGGAACATTAATTTTACATCTCTGAAACATTTATCACGCGAGACAAAACGACACCCAGCAATTTGTTCTCATGCAAAGATGTAAGATAAACTGAAGAAAATGACATTAAACGGGTTAGAATTCATAACTCAATACTGATAGAACTCTGCAGTTTAAAATTAATCGAGGCAGCTGCACCGACCGCCGCGCTACGGAGTTAAGCTCGACTAGTTCCCATTATTTACAGTTCTTGAAATGTCCGATTCCCGTAATCTATAACAAACTGCACATGCAGACATAATATTTCCCACATAAGATTACCTCGCAATTCTACGTGAAATCCCGCTTTACTGGATATAATTAACTTT
>BGZK01004258.1:0-15179 GCA_005406025.1 Eumeta japonica | reverse complement strand
TTTATCCACAAGATGTACTGCAACGAATCATGGGATGTACACAAAGAAATTGTACAGGCAGTGAAAAAAATTAGTACTCACATTAATCACAATAATAATAACAAACTGCTAAATAAAGTTATTGAAATGGGAATATCATTTCACAGAAATATTTTACGATCTGTATCGTTTGATAATCCTCTCTCGATCGAGTTTAAAATTGAGTATCGAGAACGTCTATTTTGAATTACTATTTTTAGGCTTACTATTACTAAACTTAAAATTACATAGGATAGAGTACATTTCTGAACAAAAGCCTGCGGATGACCCTTTGAGCACTCGAGCTCATTGCGGTCGACGGCGGGATCGGTTTATTAATAAACGACAATACCGTATTCCACCGCCAAACTGAATTATATTGCAAATCAATCACCGCTACGTTGCATATTTGGCAAAATGTATTGTTATATATATTCCGATAAATAAAAAAAGATTAATATATATTCCGTAAAAGGTACAATGTGCCTATTAATATAATATAAATTCATAGATTTTAAATACTGATTGAGAGTTGAGACATTTAATTATTCATAGATCTATACAAACAAATATAAATAAATAAACTATGAATATATAAACCATGTATACCAAAAATAGGAAAAATATATTAAGCTATTTATACATATAAAGGTCGGAGAAAATTTTTTTCGTATTTTATATATTGATAAAAAAATTGTTTTGTGATCAACTTCACTCTTCAGCTGTGTCGTAAGAACTAATATGCCAATCTTGGTTCTACTTCTTCCGAAATGGCATCGACTTTATCCGTAACACGTCGACCAGAGCGAGGTCAATCTTTGACATCAAAATTACCGAACAGATAATGCTTAAAACATATTTATGCCACTCTTACCAACTTAGATCCGATTAGGTCCATAAATTTCACATTTTTTTCGCGACTTATATCGCATTTTTCCCTTTTTTAAAATAAAACTTCAAAATGTTACAAATTTCTACGTCAGATTCATTCATTTTGGTAGACAGAAAAACAATACAAAAATGGCGGGACACCGCTTTAATTTTTTATTTTTTTTAAAATGTCATCTATTGAAAAGTATCAAACTTAGCCAGATACAAAAAGTACTACCAAAGACATTTTACTGTAACTTCTTACTTAGAAATTACAAAAAATTTGGCCTCGACGTAATACATAGGTCTTGTTTGCCATCTTCACCATTAAAATCACCGGTGATTACATGGTGGCCAAGTCAAGGTTAACATTTTACTTTCGAACGAGAAGGTAATAGCTCTCATGTTTGACTGTATGTAAAATAAAACCTCCGCTTTGTGCCCAGGAGTACACGCTGACTGACTGCCTCTGCTCGTTGTTACAGCATCACTGGTGAGGGTCACTTATAACACACACCCTGCATTGGGCTAGTGCGAAGGGCCCTAAGCCTAAGCTAACACCCTAACACCCTAAGCTCCTCATTGTCAAATAAGATCGTGGGCGTAGTGCGATAACAATAACCTGACGAGACAACACTATCGTGCCCTTATTTTTCCTGTATCTTTAGAAAATCAACGAGCCTTTGATGTCTAAGGGATTAATGAAAATCAATTTTGATGCCACTGCCAACATTAATTATACATACAAATATGACTTTGATCGCAAACAAGGTTTTGTTTCTAAATTTCCTCGAATCACTTTTAACACAACGACGTAATCCTAGCTCATATACTTTAACTCTACGGCGAATAGTTAAAGGCCAGATGATAAAACAAACATACAGTGTAATAAAATAATAATTGCATTTTACGAGATGAACCCTTATTTGTGCTGAAAGAAATTAAATCTATATTACGCCAGTTCACCGAAATGTTTCAAATTTTAAATATTCTCTGTGTTTTTGGACTATTACTGTATCATGTTTTTTATGTTTAAGCGGAAGTTTTGATATACTTCTACTATCAGGCCGTATTTTAAAAACTGTTCAAAAATTGAACATCAATTTATAATTTAATAAGCTTACTGACGGGGTTTTTTATACTGCACATACATTGTTCAATTACAAAAAGCAAGACAAATAAATACATCAGATTTTCTACAACTGTTCGGCTATATATGGATTCAAATATTCTGGGAATAGCTGGCCAGTAGTTTTGGTGGAACAGAAAACTGTTAAAAAATAAGATTTTATTTTAATACTCTCTTTTTTTATTTTACTTCATCATTTGACGCTCTTGTACGGGAGGTGTTTTTTGGAGGTAAATTTCAGCTTACGACGCCAAGTGGCCCTAAACAAGAGGCTGAAACAAACAAACACGAAACCGACTCCACAAACTTTCCATTTCAGCAATAGCCATATGAAATATTAGAAGAATATATGAATATTGCGCAATCAAACGACAATCGACTGCCGAACAAATTGGTATCAATTGTTAGTACAGTTATTGCTTAATTAATTGTTGTTAGCTGCAAGCTACAAACATAAGGATTTTACATAGTTTCATAGCTTTGTAAGGGTATAAAAGCAGAGGTAATTGACTTAATTTTAGCCTTAAGTTTATACACATGCGGTGCTTCACTTAAGGAAAAATTATAAAGGTAAAATTAAAGTTGCGTACGTTCGTAGACGTACATTGTCAATGCTTTTAGTTTGATCTGTAGTATTAAACTTATATGAGAATTGCGGCAAATACATATTCTCTACTGGAATCATATTTCGGTAATTGTGAATTTCTGCCCTATTTCTAAGACAAAAATTAGAACTAACGCGTGACGAGCTTAAACGCGGATCATTGTGTTAATATTTTAAAAATAAATGCAAAGACCAAAGATAGAAATAAATGTAATAAGTTTGCTAAAACAAAACAAAAAATTAAATAAATTAAAAGTAATCAAAATAGTAAAGAAAGCAAATTACAAAGCTCAGCAAAATGATTAAAAATAATAGATAAATAAAATTTCGCAAAAAGTAATAGACGCGACTCAATAAAATATAAATTCGATATATTTAGTGTACAAACTCCTCTTATTTCTTACCGCAGGAATGAAATAAACATAGTTTTGATAATTGGAACAGAAAACAATTAGGTTTTCATTCATGACGAACAGTTTTAACATTTCCGAAGAAAGTTATTAACAGTTCGTAAAGGTAAATAGCCGCTTCGGGATCACGACACGAGCGATAATACACAAAAACAAAAACAGAAGACGCTTTGCCATCGCAACACCCTCCCAGGAGACGTGTATAAAAATATTTAATCGAATAAAAAGCGGATAACACAAAAGATATTTACCTATTCGGCCGGCGGCATAGGTTAACAGGTGTCAGCGGCAACAAGTCGCGTGCTACAGGTAAGGGCCGACGCGCGGGGCTCGCCGCGGGCCGACGACTGTAGCACGAGGCGGCCGCCGGCGGGCGCAGGCGCTCTGCATCTGCGCGGATCGATCTTATATACGGCCGTTTTAACACCAAACCGGAGGCCGGCACGCCGCTTCAGTGTTGGAACTTCGGGGAAACTTACCCCGCATTCAGGATTTTCGTGGGTAACTAAATACGCGCCTAAACGTCGAATATACTTGTGCCGATCGTATTGAACGACACCGAGTATCTGTCCGTTTGTTCATCCGGGCTGATCTTCGGAACGACCGAACAGATTGTTACTAAATTTCATATGATGCACGAAATAAGATGATATTAACGTTCTTTTTGTATGAAAAAAATATGTAGACACCAGAAAACAATAAAGAGCAGGACCGGGGTCGAAAACGAGATCGACGTCGGGATTGTAAATAGCCTTCATGAAATCAAATTTAGACACCGCGAGTCGCGTGAAAACGGCTAACTCATAATATTATTATGACGCGAACAATTTAACGTAATGGAATAGCGATAGTTTTAATATCAGATAACAGAAACTATTATTTGTTTTAAACGAACATTACAAATTATATAAAACTATACTAAAGGCCTACCAGTTAAGGCAATCGCGAAATATTCCTCAACCACGAAACATTTTGGATTCGAATCGCAGTTGCAGTTTTTAATTTTAAATCAATTTTCCCATTTTCCTTCATTGTCAATTTAGCTTGCATAAATTTTCATGGTGTAATAAAAAGTCAGTTTTAAAGTTTAAGGCGCGAAGTTAATTCTACCGTGTTGCCCTCTTTATAGTACGAAATAATTACCTTAATAATAAATAATTCAAATATTACGACAATTAAACACTTTGATCTGCGGTTAATAATTATACTCACGATATATTCCCCAACGGGGTGACCAGCGTTGCTATACATTACCGCAGCCGGACTTCCCTGCAGTGTTGATATTTATAATTCAAAAGGGAAGGCCTTCCATCGCTTTTTGTCGGTTAACCAAGCAGCCTTTCTGTTCACCGACAGCGTTTTAGAGCCGAGCAGATTTTAGGCCCATTACGCACTTACTGTTCCGGCAACAATAATGTTACTAACATTCGATGAACGCGACATACATTATAACTAATGAGTTGTTAACAAAATATTTATATACTATACACAAAATTTAAACAGAAAGAAAAACCTTCTTCGGTCTTTCATAATAAATTCTGTTCTCGTTTAGATTGCCAAAAGGAAATGGGCGTTTCTTTCCAAATTTTCCAAAGCTTATCGGCTTGATTTTTTTTTACGAAAATAAATGTAAACGTCATCTTCTTAAGCGTGATGTTTAGTTGGATTTTAAAACTATTAAAACGAGGCTTTTACGACGTGCCGAGAAGTAGAGTATACAGTAGGAAGATCGTGCGATGTAAGTACCTATCTAGTTATCATAAACGTGGAACATATCAAAAAAAAAATACTAGCCTGTGATCCCACAGACCATCAAACCCAGAATCTCAACGCCTGGAAAGTTATAGTTTGTTTGGGAAGTTTGTTCACTAGATCAAGGCTATGCCATGAAAATTTGCTTGTTGTTTTTCCAACCTCGTTCGAAAAGTTTTCGCATACCAAGACTGGTTTGGGTAGTCAATTCATACTGAAATAAAACGAGAACTTTCTAAACGTCGCCAACAGCTATTGATAGTTGATATCAATGTTTAATGTTAAATCTACGTCTAATCGGAAAATAAGAATGTCAGTATTGTAGCTTTTTATGTATTTATTTGAAAAAAATAATAAAGCTTTACTTTCTCATGAATTAAATAACTTTATTCAGAAAAGAAGAAATTGGGATGGATAGGTCTGCTACTTTATTATAATCTCCGGACAGTGGTAGCTCAGTGCGTCTACTTGAAGCCAGAAGCCACTGGGTTCGACCCTGACCAAGGACGAATTGATCAATGACTTACTTAAGTCGTATTAAACTACTAGCTGTATGCCGTTTCGAAGAACACGTTATGAGCGCCTCGGACTCGGCTGGTCATTGGTGGTAAAGACGATTATCAACTCTGAATTTGCACTGACCTAGGGAAGAGGTCCCAAAACCACACCTCTCAATCTGAAGTAAACAATTGAGCGGAGATACTCCTCAACAGTTTTCTTCTTAAAACCTGACAGAAGACAACAAATACAAGATTGGAATTTGTTTTGTGGCTCGTGTTTGACTTCGTCTGCCCAGAAAATGTCTTCTGTGGCTGACGAAGTATGATTAATTAACAAAAAAATAGACGCGCGCCCAACAGCAGCTGCTGCTACGGTGCTACGGACGACGCCTCATGGGCCCTGTTTGTTCACAGTATTTCGGAATGTTTCCATTCACTGTGAACCGTCTTAATTACGTAACCCTTTGTCGTAATTTGTTCCTTTACTAGGACGGTAGTGTCTTACATAAATTTCTTTGACCGACTCCAGTATATATTTTCGCTCGACGACCTAAATTCTTTTCCCTTCAGCTCTATCTTTTAAACTCCCCTCTATATATGTATATATATATAACGTTGTTGGAACAATTCGCGTAACGTTTTCGGTTACGTAATTATATCTACACTTTTGGGGACCTTTATCCGAGCCTTTCCCATCCAATGACATAGACGTACAGTTACGCAACTGGACAACGTGCGAAAACAGACGATAGTCTGTTTTTAGAATGCTCTTATCACTTATCGATAAATTAAGGGTTAAATGAAAGGTTATATTAAGATACTCGGGCGTTAACGCTAACGCTAGCAGAGCCCTAATACGAGAGCCTTTTCGAAGACGTTTAGGTGTTAAAATTGTCGATTGAATTATTCACAGCTTTATTATTTTTGTGTTCGTATTCGAAGACCATCTGGCGCCGGCTGCTTGTGATGATAAACAAAGACGGCATTGGTTGAGTGTTCACATTACATAACAATATCATCAAGCACATAAAATATATCATACCAACACATATATGCTTGTTTCGTAATAAATACGAATCGAACTCTCTGGATCTTTTCACTGATTTAGTAATTTTCTTTGTCATTTTAATATTAAAATTTATACTTTAGGTACCATATTGCTATATATTGCCAACATGGATTTAATTTACTTTTAGCTTGCGAGCGCAATTCGCAACAGTATTATATTTGCAAATCTAGGCATAATCGCCTTTTAAAAACTATTTAATAAAAAATATTTAAATATCTTACCAAAAAAATCCTTACCTACTTTACTATGTTCATTTGTTCTAACTCACTCAAATTGTTTTGGTTGAATCTACCTCAATATGAATTCAAAAGAACTTTAAGCTATCATACAAAATGTATAATATTAACGTTAAAAAAAGTTCAAGCATTTGTATGCAAAGTGACTAAAATCACAACTTTCCCTTCTTTTTCATAGCGTGGATTGTATTTATTACATTTATATGTGTGATTTACCATGCATTTGGGCTTGTAAGTCATAATGTTTTATGAAACGCAAAGGTTGTGAAGATCTCAAAAAGCTAGAATAGATGACAGTACAACAATGATCTATGAAAAAGAAATGCTCAGTCCCGCGCTCAAAAAACGACCGCAGCAAATGAATGCTAAAAAAGACAGTTTAGCATTCATTGCATTTAGGGTAGTTTCGTCGTATATTCCATTACGAAATCGAAGTGTTCTGTTAAAAAATGCAAAAACAACATATAAAAAGCTATGAAAAAGGATGGTATTTATAATTTTCGAAAAGCAATATTTAGTTTATTCATAACAGGTGCTCGATCATGTATTATAATGACTATTCGATGAATATTTTATATTCGTTCATTTAAAGTAGCATCAATAACCAAGATATAAACCGATTTAAAAGAAATAGACCTATGCAACACCGGTCTTGTATTTCTTACATTGTCACATTAATCGGTTGCTTAACAATAGAGACTGTTCTTATACTAATGGAATCGCCTTTCTTATTTTTTAATTTATTATTGGTTTTATATTTATGCAAATCTTAAAATTACCTCTAAAGGGAAATCATGTAATACATTGAACTTATTCAACAAAAATTTATGTTTATTATATTTAAATGTACTCTTTACAAAATTTTGTATAATTACTATGTTCATCAAAATATGTTAGTTTAATGAATCGTCATCTTATTTTATTATATAAATAATTTAAAACTTTCATATCACTATAATCTAAATACTTTAAAATTGTCAAGTTCTTTAGTGTATATTTATGCCGATATTATGAAATTAAAGCATCATATTTATTTATCTTAGGTGATTACTATATTAAGCTTTATTATGAAGAAAAATATATTATTATTCTTTTCATACATTCAACCCAAAAACAATAATAAAGATTTAAAATAATGTTATGCTATTCCATGGATGCCGTGTTTTAGAACTGCACATCTAAATTGTAAAAAATAGGATTTCATTGTCTTCCAATAACAATATTATCTTTACTAGTTCTCTTTGCATTTAAAAATAAACCTTATGTTATGATATTTCAGTTCAAATGTCAAATAATAAATAATGTTTCTTCACTTCTTTTTTTGGCACTGCATAACAGTATTATAAAATGTGAGACAGAGACGTCAGATACACTTTGAGCCATTTCTTGCCGTGACTATAGTATGCGACTGGGTATCTTCTCTTTTATACATTTATGCAGCACAATAAAATAACGAAAACTGTTAGATATTTTTTTACATTTGAGGCATTGAATTGTTCAAATCAAATGGTTGCATATAGATTAATAGAATGTGATTTTTTTAAGAACAAATGATATAAAACCATTCAAACAAATTATGAAATTTGTTATGGGTACGTATTATACTATTTTCTAGGAAGAGGTAAATCAGTTTCTTTCTTCCAGAAGGGAGGCGATGTCCAAGCAGTGAACGTCCAATTGCTAGATTTACGAATTAATGAAGCAGTTCAAACGCACCACCACTGGAAACGAATTGTATATAACAACTAGCTTTCGGCTGCGGCTCCGCATGGACATAAAATGGGTTTCTTCATTTTTGATTTCATTGATATCGACTGATCACGCAATCAACCATGATCTTTATCTCGGTCGCGCTTTCAATTGTGATCCCGCTTTTGACTCTGATTCGGTCTAGCTATAAACACTGGTTCTGCCTTTGATTCAATTCAGATGAAATTACCACAAAACAATTCTTACATAAAAAAAACACACTAGCTCTGTTTTTTTTTTGTTATCACAAAATCTCGTTTACGTTTTCATTTCCGATCCACATACTGCTTACTATTCTGATTTTGAACCGATGTTGAACTTCACCCTTCCTCGAACATTGCTGTTACCGATAACCAATTAGCATAAGTAATGAATTCGTTCTACATTCACGCAAGCAAAGCCGCGAGCAAAAGCTATTATCTTTATAATTAGCTATAGCTTAACCTAAATTTTATTCTGATATATAAACTATAATATTGAGAAGTTTCCTTAAAATCTGTCGAATAGTTTTTGGTTAAATCAAGCAGAGTATAGGATTGAAACCCACTAAAGAATTAACCTTATTTGTCCGACTATGCTGTTAGCTGGAGCACTATGATAATTTCACTAGTGAGTAGTAGTATAAAACATGTTCGCACATAGGATTCTGGGCCGTGAAACGCTGACACGTCAGGATTATAATACACGCCCGCGACCTTCTAACGCATCGTTCATGAAATATCCGTATGATATCCTGTAGCGATCGGCTTAAACGGCGATAATGCGGCCCGTCACCGTTCGCAACTGGCCGGGCACAAGCGAGTGCTCTCTCCTATAATTTGCATTTCCGTCATCAGCTCGAGAACATAAAATTATGACTCTCATACGCAAACACTTGAATAGCTGAAAGGAACCGTTCCAATCTTTAATGCATACCACGAGAACCGATATTCTTACATCGGAAATACACGTATTCCCGATATTTTATTATTATTTTGAAGTAAAACTTCTCTAGCCGCGACTTGAGAGTAACTCACATCTTTTTCAAACGGAAGTAACAATTTTCGGACGGAAGTGACATTCTTGTCATTACTAACCTAATATATATATACTTACATGTATGTATTGGTAACACTGCGGATATACAACTGCGGTATTGTCAGACATTATTTACATGAACAATGTGGAAATGGCCTAAAATATTATAAACCTGCATTTTGTTGCGACTTAATCTTTGTGATTACAGTGCTTATTTTAATTGAAAATTATTATGTGAAAATTTGATAAAAAGACAAGTGTAATAAAAATACTTTTGAAATATTATAAAACAAGTGTTGTTAATAATTCATATGACTGACTCGGAGGAAAATTTTACCTCTTCATCGGTAAATAAACGCAAAAATCAACAATCTAATTATGATCCGCAGTCTAAAAAATGAAAGTTTTTAAGTACCAAAATTAAAAATCTAATCAATAAAATTTATAATTTCATCATACCAAAATTAAAAAGTTAATCAATAAAATTTGTAATTTCATTACTAAAATCAATATTATATTATAATTAATAAAACATATTTTCTAAATTTTTTACTAAAGTAAACAAAACACTATGTCAACTGATACATCAAATAGCGGTAAAGATTTTTCAATTATATGTAAGTGCTTCGTCGTTAAGTGGAATAACTAACCATTATTGAATTTTATATGTAATTTATATAAATATTTTGATAGGTCTAAGAGCTCTCACGAGTACGAAAATTTTAAAATTGCATTATCAAAGACTATAAATTATGAAACGACATGTTTAATATATGATTAATCTTTTTGGTGATATTTTTCATAAAGGTCAAAGAAGTTCAACTTCGTCGCGGGCCAAAATTAATATCTTCATGAATGTTATTCTGATGTACATACTATACTACTGTAAAGCTGTAGCTAATTCTGTTCAGCCGGTAAAGTGTAATTGAGTAAACAAACATACAAACTTTATATAAACTTATGATGTTTGTGCGTGCGGGGATACGTGCGTGCATGCATTAATGCATGCTTGAGTGTGTATGTGTGTGTGTGCATGCATGTATGCGTGTATGTATATGAGTAAGCACACATACGTGCGTATATGGGCGATGTTATGTATTATTAAAGTAAATCAAAATAAAGTGAAGGATGTATGGAATTCACAAAAATAAATTCGGTCTCATTTGATTTATAGTTGCATTCAGATTATTTGTTAAAGTAGCCATTAATCGGCAAAAATACTGCAGAAGATATAAGCACCATAGTGAAAAAAAAAAGTTGAGTTTATACGAATATCTGAAACTATTTATGATCCTAAACTTGAAAAAAAATTAGAAAAGTGGTTAGGCCTGTAGAACAACCCTGAAACTTCCCGTTGTTTTCGAGTTCGAAACACTCTAAAATATACAGGATTTGACGCGATTTTTCGAGTAAAAAATTTTGAGAATGTGAATTTCATTCGATACAGAATTTTAGACTTATTTTAAGAGTTTTTTTTTTATTTTTGGTTTTTGATATCTCTTGAACAAATTAATCGACATTGACTGAACTAGCGACAAACAACACAGGTTTTATATCCCATAAAAGAATTCAGAACATGCATTTAATTACATGCAAAATTTAGGAGTATTTTCAAATAAATCACCTTTGCGATTTTTTCGTTCACGATAGCTCATGCACAAATCAACCGATTTTGACTGACTCGGTGGTGATCGACGCGAGTTTTATACTCTATGAAACTACTCATAATAAACTTTTAATTAGGTGCAAAATTTTGTAGTATTTTGAAAAAGTACTTAGTGTTATTTTTTTCGTTCAAGATATCTCACGAACGAATCAAACGATTTTGACCGGCCGGGCGGCGATCGACGTGGTTTTTTAATGTTATGAGCTGATTACATTTTGGAATCTATCAGTAAAGCCGTTTATAAAGGTTAGAAGTTATTCCAAAAAGACACATTTTAAAATTTTTTTAATAGTTATTTTTCAATTTTTGGAATCTATTGATCCGAATCAATTCAAATATTCAGTAAAATTAAGTTCAATGGAACTCTTTGGAAAATTTGAATCCAATCGATCAAGCCGTTCAAAAGCTATATGAGGCTTACATACATCCACACTCTGCACACACGCACGCACACTAACACACACACACACACAGATATACAGACACATCGTAAAATCGTCAGGGGAGTTTTCTAGGACCTCAAAAAGTTAATATGTGATGAAAACTCGATTTTCAAAAAAAGAGGTACAATAATAACTTCCCTATTTCCGAATATATAATACCGCACACAGCCCCTTCCCGTTTATAATCAACCCTTGTACCCTGTACAAGTCCTATATAATAAACGTGGGGGCCGTATAATTTCAATTACACCAAGCAAATTGGGTGACTAATTGGCGGTATTTTATAGCTTAAAGCTTGCTAAAAGGATGTCGGATATTGACAAGTTTATTAATGCAACTTAAAAAATTGAATCCCTACGCCGAAAGTTAAACGTTATTTAGCTTTTTATGACGCATGTGTTGTAAAGGAAAAATACTTGTAGAAAAGGGTAAACAATGCTTTGAAAAAAAATACATAATGTGTAATCAATTGTGAATCCTTTCGTTTATCTTTGCGATATTATTGCGTGGTAAAGTTTTCAACATGATACTTCAAGGCAGGAACATCATTTATCCCGTCACCTTTATCGATTCTTTTATCTGTCTCCAAGTTGGCAAATGTGAATAAATAAATCATTCATAAAATCGATTCGGCAGCCAGAGGGACGAAAACATTTCTTGGATATGTAAGTGAAGCAACCTTGAATTATAATGTGCAGCATTGGCGAAACCACGCGCACGCGTTCTTTTTGCGTTCATTTTTATTCAGTTTAATATGAATTGCATAACAGTTGACACGTGCATTGAAAATGGCATCTTATGCCTACTTCGCAGTTACACCGAAGGCTGTCACCATGACAGCGTCTAAGCTGTATGTTGTATCCTATCATGAAATGTAGATGAAAAAACGCGCCAATATCTCGTCGAATCTGTTAAAGAAGTAAAAGATTTTTTAATAATACTAGCCGTTACCCGCGCGCTTCACTGGGCGGCAACTGAAATTTAGCAACGATTTTTTTATGATTCAAATATAATATATGTACTGAACAAACTCCTTGATCTCTTATATCTACCGATCTCAGTAAATTTCTGATCTTTATTCTGTCCCCATTGTCAGTTCTGTTCCCAATATCGAATCCGGTCACTGTCCCTATTCAAATATTAGTGCGGATCTGCGGGTCTTAATCCTGTCTTGAACATTGACGTTTCTGATGAAAAATCATCGTTTCTACTTTTATTAATACTTTTTACGGATGGAGTATCCTGTATTCTATTTGAGAACATGTCTATCTCTATGTGAAATTTGATTGCAAGCTATATTTAATGAAAACTCCTACAATAATGGCGTTCTGAATTCTATTACATAGATGCTCAAACTTTACCTTCATTTGAATATTCTTTAACACAATTATAATTGTTTTATGAGCTAGATTTTAATGAAATTTTGAAATTCCTTGCTATTTGATTGTATTGTTTTTAATAATTTTATTTTAGAAGCTTACACGACCATAAAAAAATAATGACCCTTGTTGGTTTGAGTATAGAAATTACAAAGAACATTTTTGCCTGTAGTATTTATATTGTGATAGTCGTCCACGTTAGCAAAAGCAGTAACATTTTTTATAAATATATATTATATTTACATAAATAGGTTGATACTATACAACAAGAAGATAGTTTGTCTTATATTTCAACTTTTAAGCTATATCCATAATTTAACCTATAAATTTTAATTGCTATTTTTTATGGATTCCTCGGCTAGATATTGAGATTTTCAATAATCACATCAAATATCACTTTCCAAAACAAGTCTGACACAGTATTTATTAGAAAAAAAATGAGACAAATTGAGGTCCTTGAAAACCTGTTATTCGATCTGAAAAAACACGCTACAGAACGCCGCATGTGAAAGGAAAAATATTGCATAATTCACAAACATCCTTGTTTTTCAGATAACAAATCGTTCTGTTTATATGAATACCGGTTTTTCTGCGAAAATTTTACAGCTTATCGTTTCGACAGAATACCAAACTGCGCACTTCGCGTATCCGAAGGATATTATTTCCTTGCAACATCTAAAATATTTTAGGTGCTTTTGCGGCTGGATGAACTGTATTGACCGAGTATGATCGCGCGTTGGCTGTGAATCAGAAAGTACCGAGTTCGAGTGCTAGTCACAGACGAATAGACCCATGAATTTTTAACTTGAGTCGAATCCAACTCTGCTGCATATCTCAAATAACACGTTAAGCCGTCAGTCACGGACATTATTACGCATACGTGACTGCGATCTTTAGCAGCTCTTAAACCACACTACGTCAGCGTACAGACTTTAAAATCAGAGTACGCTTAAATCAGATTCGTTAATCGATGATTCCGTGACTAACATATCATTAAATTAAAATACATATGATACATTTTGTCTATGGTATGCATTTACGTCCAAAACTAAATAGCGTCTCTAGAGAAACTAAATGAAATGGTCTAAAATAATTGAATCTCTCAAAGTAGAACTTTATGTAAAAATAAATAAAGTGACTAAAAACACTATTAATTCATCTTTGATCTATTCGTAATGATTTAATATTCTTTATTAATAGAGATTGAAATTAAATTTTTATACTAAAATTAATAAAATTATAATCTACAACTTGTTACCATATATAACGTAATAACAGGTTGTATTTGCGACTGACCGGCTTCGTTGTTTATTCGCTCCGTGCGAGCCTTTAGTGCCACTAAATTTTATGAATTAAAAAAGGCTGTTAGTAGTATTTTTGCCTACAAATACGATTTGAGTTTTTTAGTTCAACAATTAAACAACTAAATAATAATAATATTGTGTGCTGTTCGCCTGCATTTATTTTTTAACAATTCATATTATTACTTTAATACATACATACGTCCGCATGCGTACACCGCATTATTTATCAAACAAAATTTTCATTGTGTTACATCAATGGGATTTTAATTAAATACGATTATAAAAATACTGGTGCGATTCAGGTTACCAGAAACGCGCTCTCCCGTAGCAATCATGTTTTACGTTGCATATAATGCGAAGGCAGTTGCTACGCCGGCGTGTGTCGTCCCGTAGTTTTCCACGGACTAAACGGCTCGCCGCCTAAATACATCGTTCATTTTATGCTTTATGTTTAATAATCGTGTTATATTATATGTAGTGTATGTACTGTATGAAGTATTGTTTAATATTACTTTTCCCTTTGATACTCCTTCGGCATGGTTCGCTATATTGTGTTGTGTGTTTATATTAGTACAAGTTTTTAAGTGTTAAGTTCGTTTTCCCGTTCGCCGCTGCCGATCTAAAATTCTGGACTGCCAACGTAACAGAGGCCACTTATACCTAAATAAAATAACAACCCGAAAACATAAATTCACCTATTTCTCACAGGGCAGACAGAGATTTTCCCACTTAATGGATCTTTTAATGTCTATCTCGCCTGCTAAATAATTAACTAAAAAGAAATTGCGTGTTTATAGAACAAGTAACAATTGATATTTGTTCCAATTTAATATTTTTATGGATTCAGCAAAAAAAATGTTTGATCAATGAGAAAGTAGTTAAATTGTTGTATAATTGTTAAATTAATAAATGTTCTTGATATTTTTAGTTTCGAGTGAAACGTGGAATTAACTATGTTAACGGGAGTTCAATTACTCTCATTTATAAAATTTTATTATAGCCGCAAATAATCACGGCAGACAAAATTGATCGC
>BGZK01004257.1:0-15193 GCA_005406025.1 Eumeta japonica | reverse complement strand
GAAAATTTACGTTTTTTACGAAGTATACTTAAGCGTTATCTAATTTTTTAGTGTTTCGAAATGATTAATGCTCACCCCATAAAATAATTTGGGATAAGCATGTGATGCTATGGGATAATTTTAAATAGTGTTGCAATTTTATAAGGCAGACAAAAATATAGTTGCCTAAATGAGTATATCTATATCTATAAATCTTGTGTGAGTTTAGAGTTTGTAACTAGTGAAACTAAAAAGAATGTATACTACACAGTTAAGTATTATTCCTTTTTCTCAGTTTTGAAATTTCTAACTAATTCGTATTTCGCAAGTAGGATTGAATAATAAGTGTACTAATTTAATATACCTATAAATAGTCCTTCAAATTGAATTTGTGAATGCACGCATTCGATTTTTTATTGAACAATAGGGTAGTTCACTCATATGCAGAATAAATATTTTTTAATGAATAGTTTAAGCTGACTTGAACTGATTGATGACTGAAAGTAAAATCAAAATTACAAAAACTATAAGCCACCAAAAATTCTATGTCATTTCCTTCTTGCAAAACGGAGTTTAACATTATTATATTTGGTGCTAGTGAAGAATGACGTTATGAGTACTTATACCTTCTCTGTCTAATTGACAATTTCTAAATGTCATTACTCAGATATTTTTAAAGTAATTAAAAAATAATTATTTTTTACTATACTCTTACTGAAATAAAAACACTTTAAATAACATAAAAATAGTAAAATACTCTATTAAGCAGTAAATTATCTAATTAATTAATGTCACAAAATATATAATATTTTATATATTTAATTTTATATTAAATATATAAAATATTATATATTTTTTGTAAATAATTAAAAAAAAAATTTGAATTTAATTAAATGAAAATAAAATTCTTAACTGCGGATTCGTTTACCTTAGTTACCGACAAAGAATTATCAGCGGCGTTTAATTATTTTTCGATAAATCTTCAACGCGCCAGCGGCCGCGTTGATCCTTCGAGTGTGAAGGTTTATTTAAAAAGGGCGGCGATATTTTTTCACGGCGGGGGCGCGGCGCCGGCTCTCACTTCGTTATATTTATTAAAACATCGCCCGAGATTACAAAGAAGTGGATATTTTTTACACGAAAGATGTGAAAACCAATTAAGGAGATAAAAAGGAATCCGGCGAGGTGCCTGCATTAATTTCTTTTTTGCTGGGATTATTTTAAAATTGCATTATATCCTTGTTAGGAGGTGGCGCCCGGGCGGCGGTACCCCTTCGTTTTTAATTGCCCAGGCGCCGGCCGGCGACACTCATCGGCGTCTCCCGCTGACCGGGAGCCGCGTCTCGAGACCGCCTCTTAATAAGGGCTTTCATGCCTCACTCGATGGGGGAATAGAAGAGGTGCAAGGTTTGTGTAAGGAAAGATTTTATGTCACATCTTCGTTTGGATAATGACACGTATAAAATTGATCAACTTGAGGTAATGGATAAATGACTTTATTAATTTTTTTTTTTTATGTAAAATAAAGTTCAATGTATTTAATTATAAATGAATTATTATAATTGTATTTGAGATAGTAGAAAACTTGATAGCTTAGGTTTTGGAGACAGTACATATGAATTATAAATGGATGGAAAATTTGTTGTATGGTTTTAATCAACCAAACTTTTTCGGATCCATTACCCTCCTATTTCGCTGAGCGTGAGTTAAAGTTTAACAATCACTGTTGTTTATTACGATTTAAACATATGTAGTTGCGGTTTTGCCCAGGCGGACATATAATGATCACTATCTTTATATCGGTTTACTTAACAGTCAATTCTCAATTCGGTCACGATTATGTTATTGATAACAATAATTCTGGTTTCACTGTCGGGTCTGGTCCCGATCCCGCTCTCAACTTCAATATCGGTCCCTCTGCAGATATTGGTCCATCCTTTCGTATTGATATTAATGATAAAGAGTTATCGTTTCTACTGCATTTTATCGTTTTCTAGATGTTTTCACATAAAAAGTATCCTATATCTTATTTAAAGAATAATCTAAATCTGTACGAAATGTTTAGATAGATTCCCATAATTTGTCCTGGCACGAAGTTAGGTACCTGCTTTGTTTTTCTATATATTATACATATGTTTATGGTGAAATTTTAGAGATTTGTGATATTTTTATAATATACAATATGTAAGAAACTAAACAATATTTAGCTATAACATTTATTATTCGTCGATTGCTTACGTTTTATTATTTTTTACAGAATCGTGTAAATTTCGTAATTATGACTTTCAACAATACCTTTTTGTTAATTTCGAAGTTCTAATTTTAATACTAACTATAGTGTCTTATATTATTATTAAACTATTAATTACTATTAGATTGTGAGTGTCATAAATTATGATTTACCACACCTGTAATGTATAGGAATTGGAATAATATTTCTTATTGACAATCTTAACTTCCTTGAAGAATATCCACTTCTATGACTTATTTCGAAAGAGAAAGACAAAAAGAGTAGTTTATGGTTTGTATAAATGTTACAAAGTGCGAATACCGTCGATTTTGCAAGTCTGGCATATTCTGCATATAAATGAAGAATGATTAAGGGACCTCGCAATTGCAAAATTAATTCAATTAAAGTAAATTAAAATCCATTTGAACCTGTATGTAGCAACATCAAAATTTCCCATAAGAAACAATTAATCAAAAAAAAACCCTAAAATTATTCAAAATGATAACATATCACGGAATCGAAACATCAGACGATAAACGGCGGGCGCGAGCCGGTGACGGCATAATTCTACGATATCGCTTAATTCGGGGGCGAAGTTGTAAATAAGTGTCGGGCGTAAGAGTCGGCCGGCGGGGGCTCGCGCCGCGCCTGGCGCCGGCCGGCACGCGCGTCCGCACTGCCCTAATGGACGGCTCTCGCGCCGTGCGCACGAGCGCCGTGCGACGCTCGTGACTCATAAATCCCGATTTGTTCGGTGATAATGAATAATACATTGGATCGCTCAGTGACTGAAGTGTTTGCAGACGGTTTAAAATATTATTCAATGAGAACCTTTTTGTATCGCGACTAAGGTAACGAGTATGTACGTACATCAATGCTATAAAAGAAAAAAAAACGCGTATACAATAAACCTTCAGTAAATTAAATCCGTCTCATTCTCAAACAAGAGAATGAGAAGAATGCAGCAACAGAAGTGGGGCAGTTATAGGGCTCATTTATTATATTATTGGCACCAAGCTTAAAAGTTATTCTATATAGTTTTTTTTTATTCAGACACCATGTTTTCAATTTCAACAAATGATAAAAACGTAAAAGGTCGTGATCCAGCGTTGAACTGAGTTTGCGAAATAAAATGAATTTTTTACTTCACTAACATCTGCCCATGAAATCGGACACATAAAATCATGTGATGTCCGTAACTAATATTAAAATCTAACGTTTGATCCCGTTATTTACAACACGCGCATTCATCTCGTTCCCATATAAACGGAGGGGGGCATACATACAGTCATCTCTCTCAACGCGGCTGGTTAAAGGTTATAAAGTCGGCGACAAAGTTGGGCTGTAAAATCTCATAAGCACGCAATAAAAATCTGTCGTCTCCGACATTAAATGGCGTTCTGTTTACAACTGGCCCGCCTCCAGACAGGTACCGCGCTAACGGGGGATTATGTGTCACGTGACCGCGCAACCGGAGGAATCTCCGCGGCGGAGCGCGAACATGCGACGTTTTAACATGTCTATAGGCGTGTGCGCATGACGCTGCGAATTTTAAACTGATTTAGACCTCCACGGTAATAGAGCGGCGTTTTGAGAATACAGTCGCAACACCGTATCAGACAAAATGGACATGTTTTCATTAACAAAACGATCACACAAACAAAAAATTTTTTAAAAGTGCGTCTTATACGAATATAACAAAACAATCACACAAATAAAAAAAAAATTAAGTGCGTTTTCTACGAATAACCTAATGCCGTTTTTGGAAAAATCGACTTTTTGGATCGATATTAATCATACAATTTCATAGATCGTCGCGTCAACACACACTTTGCTTAGATCTTGGGGAAAAATGAATACTACCCATGTGATTAGAATTGCATAGCAACAACTTTTGATAATTCATTAAAATTAAAAGGGTTTTTAACTCGTTTTCAGTGCAAATGTTAATTGCTATTATTAAATCAAAATAAAACGTTTAAAGTTTAGTAATTTGACTTTTAATTACTGTACAGAGTAGATATGCCTTCACATTTAACTTTTGTTGACGTTCAATTTGAACTATTCGCACTTTATGATTTTCGGGTTTCGTATTAATATAAAAAAAAATATAAAGCTTAGCGTACTTCGTTGAATTTCTCATGTAAACGCCTCTTGAATTTCTTAGAGATGGTCTAATTTTGCTTTTATATTGAGTGTACAATTACAAAGAATTAAACATAATTAATGCACCAGTTTATTATAGATAAGAATCGTCACCTCCAATACACAGATTCTTGGTAGAAAAGGAAATACCATTACTAAAGTCCATTACGACATTTCAAGTTTTGGGGAGTTATGATGCGGCTACGAGTTTCGATATGAAATAAAATCGACAATTTTTCTGGAACTAGGCTATTTGTAGATCTCATGGTATTCATAATTCGATTCTCAATCTTTTATATATAAATCGTTCTGGATTTTCGAGCCGCAGAACAGCCGAAGCGGAGTTTCATGGTTTTTCGTGCCAGTATAAAAATTAAATGCCTCAGTTGTACATTTAACAGGCGCTAGGCGTCGTTGAGGTCGCGAACAGCAGATCGCGGCGACGATAGCGTTGTGCTTGGCACTGGTGAGCACGAACTCTGTGTCAACCCATAAAATTCGCCAAGGGCATTAACTTTTATAATATTCTGGACCGTCATAAAATGTCGAAATGTCTGATTGTTTTATTCCTTCGTTGATGTTTAAGTCATTTACAAAAAAAATCTTAATGACTGTAACGACTTATTCAAAATAATGATCGGTTTTCGAAAATCGGTATATTATTTTACAAAGCGCAAGAGATATAAAGTTTTATACATTTTATAAAATCGTAATTTTATTACAAGATGTAAAAATCATTGAAGGCATGAGTAAAAAGTTATAATTTGTTATCTCCAGATACTGGACATTGATGACTTCAAAAGTAAAATATGTATTCATTTGAAAATATTTCTATGACATGTTTCTCCTTTTTGGAGCGTTAAAATTGTAAAATATCTTTATATAATATAATTTTTTGAATTTCATGAGAACTGTCAGACGATAACTCATTTGATAGAATGGGTGTGAATCGCGACTTCATTTTCTTTCAATAGATGTACTTACAAAAGAAAATCTGTATTAAGATTTAGATGTAGACATATCAGTTTAATTTTAACAACCAAGCTGGTATTGGATTAGAGTTAAAAGAAATTCTTCGGAGAGAATACAACTACTGCTATGTACTGTACACACAAAACACATTTTACTTTGGTGCCTGACAGTGCATTTCCTAGCTCGTGACAATACAGTCTCGGCGCGGATTTCAAATTTTGATATATCGTTATTGGTTTTGCTGTATCTGATGTAGTGTTCATATTTTGTAGAATTAGACATATAAATTTTATTGTCGACATATTTATTGTTATACATTTTACTGAAACGAATAGAACAAATACTGAAATTATGTAGTAATAATAAATTTTTTTGGGTTTCCTCTCATATAGTTGTAATATCAAGCCAGATTTACATTTTACCTCTATTTATTTTAATTTTTTTTGGGAAAATATGCATTTTATTTTCACATTTATCTCATATTTCATATAGTATGACGATATTTTGTTGACAAAAAGATATTTTTGGGATTTGATTAATTTACTGAAAAACTATTTTATAAATTCATACAATAAATATTGTCCCAATATATCTAGCCTCCCTGCAAATTGAAATTCAAATCTAAAATATTTTTATTTCGTAGGTTATAATGTAACACATCAAATACGTCATAACACTTAAATAATTGAGAATATTCTAACATTACCACATTTTTTTAATTACCACTCGTTCGTAAGTCAGTTATCCCTCAAAAAGAATGAGTAAGAAACTTGAAACATAAAATAAATTTGTCGTTTTAAAATTTATTTTCTTTGATAATGCAGTTTTGACATTTTCGTACTTATGAGATAAATATAAATTGTGCTTATATATGTACATAGAATTACAAATGAAATTCAACGATATTTAGTTATTCCAGTTAACGACGAAGCACTTACGTATAATTGGAAAATCTGTGCCGCTATTTGATGCATCAATTGCCAGTGTTTTGTCTACCAATGTTTATTAGTAAATTGTTGTTTAAATTTAAGAAAGGTTACTTGTAATTAACGTGAGTATTATTTATGAGATTTGGGCCTTTGTTTGGGTAAAGGCTTCCTCCATCCTTTTCCATGACTCCCTGTCCTTGCCTGACTTTATCCAGTCATTTCCTGCGACGTGTGCTATGTCATTAGCCCAACGTCTTATTTGCCGACCAACATTTCTTTTCCCCATTTGTCTCTTCCATAGTGTGGCTTCAATGGTCCTTCTTTTGTCTGGGCATCGTGAGATGTGTCCGGCCCATCTCCACTTAAGTGAGAGCGCGTGCTTGATAGCATCGGTGAGTTTAATTTTTTGACAAATGTTTTCGCTCTTAATTTTATGTATTCTTCTAATTTTCAATATAATCCTTTCCATTATTGTTTGACTGCATTTGATTTTTTGTTCTATTTTTTTAGTAAATATTCAAGTTTGGCAACCATACAACAAACAGGGTAATAGGCATGTATCAAATATGGTTCTTTTGATGTGGATGCTGTAGTTCTCTTTTAGGATATCTCTTTATGCCTCTAATTTCTTCCAAGTTGCGTTGATTCTTCTTGTTACTTCTTCTTCGTTGCTTGACGTATTTAATGAGATTTGCTTTACCAAGTAAATGTATTCGCTGACGTATTCCATATTGTTACCTTTTATCACTATCGGGTGTTTGCGATTATTGGTTTCTAGGCCGACTTTGGAGCTTCGCGGTCCAATGATCTCATCATTTCCTTTAAGTCTTTGGCAGTTTCAGCAGCTATAACAATATCATCAGCGAACTTCAGATGGTTTAAATAGTGTCCGTTTATGTTTACTCTCCTGTTTTTCCAATCTAGTTTTTGAAAAATACTTTCAAGCACTATTATAAACAGCTTAGGGGAAAGAGAATTTCCCTGTTTAGACAGGAGTTTCTTTCTATGTTTATCTCGTCTCCTCTATTTTCACATTTAATTTTGCTCGTACTTTTTTATAGATGTATTACAAGATATTGATGTATTTATAGTTAAGATTTGATTGTTGTAGTGCGTTCTAGATTGAAAAGTGGCTGATGCTGTCAAAAGCTTTTTTGTCGCCACATACAGAGCTCTATTATATTCTCTGTATTTTTCTATGACCTGTTCTAATGTCTGTATGTGGTCCATTGTACAAAAGCCTGATCTGAATCCTGCTTGTTCCTTTGGTTGTTGCTTAACAATGTCGTCGGATATTCCTTCTAAAATTATGGATGAGAACAGTTTGTATATACCTGCCAGCAGATTTATAGGTCTATAATTCCTTATATCTAAAGCGTTTCCTTTCTTGAAGAGTAGAATTATATCTGATATACATCATTGTTTTGATACTTTTTCTTCTTCTAATACCATATTGAACAATTGCGTAAGATGGCGTGTTAAAATAAGAGCTTGCATTTTAAGGGCCTCATTGCATAATAGTCTAAGAGCCCGTGAACAGCAGACTGTATGTATTTTACCATAAGGTGATATTCTGGTCAGAGACCCTCCTATAGATGCCCAACACGAATTGGGGAATCACTAAGCCCAACGCAGGTAGCTATGACGTCACTCAGGTAAGACAGGTACGTAAATTATACTAAATTCAAAAGTATTTTACCAAAGCTGCCATTTGGTCACAATAACAATTATAATAAATACAGCGAGAAAAATTAATGGCAGACGATTTTTTTGGTTTTAAACTCGTGGCAGACGCTTTTGAAAATTTGAAAAAAAATATTTTTCAAAAGTATTTTAACAAATCTGATTTTTATATATGTTATTTGGGATGGTATTACTAGTTTATTTTCGAAACGGCAGACGTTTACTCCGGTTATAATACTGCGGCAGACGACAATATATACTGACAGTGCGCGAACACACTCGAGAATTAGTTGTGTATGCGAGCTATAGTAGTATATGGAGTATCGTGATTCCCACTCTCTTTATTTCTTATGATGTTCTATTGCTGTCGCATTTGCTCTCGTGCTCGGTATTCTTCTATTCAAGGTCGCCCTATGGTCATTGTAAGAATTGGTCATCTGGTAAAGCTGCAACAGTTCAAGTAGAGGAGTTTCTATTGAACGTCGAAAAATTGGCTGCGAAAACGTGAATTATTTTGTCAGAGTGTTCCTCGACTGTCAATCGGTTTGATAAAACGATTAAAAGACGCCACTCCATAATTTTACCAGCCAAATAGAAAAGCGGAAATCCGTAAAGTGGGCGGAAAAACTCAAGAAATTAAAATACAGCGAGATCTATTTGGCCGCATGTTGGGAATCTCTATGAATCATGAACTTGACGTCATGAAAATTTTGTCTCACCCTATAACACCTGTGCCATTAGCTTTGTGTCATTCAGATGGTACAATCTATAAAACTGATAAATCAGTACTTGCCAAAGCTTTGGAAGCAGATATTGAGCACGATTCGCCCGTATTTCTGATGTTTACGTTGTTGATGGTTTTCATATTACACTCCATGAAAGAAGTGCCAAAACGTTTGGTAGTATCTCCAAAAATTTTACAAATGGTAACAAAATATCCCGGACAAAGAATTGATGTTATCTTCGATCAATATTGGTCTCCATCCATCAAAGACAATGAACGATCTTTACGATCTGAGAGTATTCAAATGCAATATATAATTGCAGGACCCGAACAAGTCAGACCAACAGATTTCTCAAAGGAGTTAAAAACATCAGATTTAAAGAAGCTTTAATAGATTTTTTATTAAACATTGGGCTACTAGTGAAGTAATTCCGTTCCTTGGCACTAAGTTGATACATCTAAACTTTCGCGACTGTTATTTTACAAAGCGAATAATGGAATTGTTGAATCGAGTATTGTTGATGATCTCTGCTGTCCATCACACGAAGAAGCTGATACTAAAATAATTTATCACGTATGCAGTATTCCAGACACGTCCAATATTGTTATTAGAGGTTCGGACACAGATATTTTAATAATAATGCTTGGCAATATGGTTTACTTAAAAATCAGTTGTCTCGTATTTGGATGCTCATTGGGACCGGAAACCATGAAAGATTCATTGATATTACGAAAATTTATAAGGAAAACGGTGAACTATTAACAAAAGCTTGATTGGTTTCCACGCATTCACGGGATGTGATTTTAACCCTGCCTTTTTAATAAAGGAAAGAAACGACCGTTTACCTGGTTAAAGAAAATATTGAATTTCAAAAGCTTTTGATACATTGGGAAACGACGCTGAATTAACACCGGAATTATTAGAATCATTGTTTGATATTCTTCAAGAATTTATTTGTCACGTGTATAACACCAAGAAATGCAAAGACGTTGATGATAGTCGTTTTCAACTATTTGGCAATAATTACAAAGCTTCAGACTTGAATGAAAATTCAACTTTCAATTGAATTTTCATTCAAGTCTGAAATTTCAATAAAAAAGTTGTAAACTTTGACGTTAGTTCAATACCTCCATGTAAAGCTGAACTTTACCAACAGTTTTTAAGGGCTCATTATATTGCTAGCATCTGGAAAAATGCAACACTTAAAAATCCTATGATGTTAAACCCACTAGAATATGGTTGGGAACAACAAGATACATCATACGTGTTCAAGTGGTTTGAAGGAGATCAGTTACCACATTTAATTAGTGATTTCATCAAAGATGTTTCTGGTAATTCTATTATACTATATACGATTTTATACTTAAATTGCTCACTGGAAAAATTTATTATTTATTTTTTTTTTCAGACGACAACGAAGATGATGAACAAAATGACCGAGATGATGAACATTATCAGTATGGAAATGATTCCGACGATGAAACTGATGAATTATAATCGTAAAAACCATCACTAAATAAGTGTATCAATAAAACCTTGAAGCATATTTTAATTAAGATCAATTAGCGGAATATTTTATTATTGTTAATTTATAAATAATCCATCTTCCCCATTCATTATTATAAAATTGAAAATATAATTTTTCTCTTATATTTTTCATAATTTATCGACTTGCATGCAGCAATTATAGAAATAGAAATAATTACAGTAGGTACATATGTTCATACTGTCAGTATATATTGTCGTCTGCCGCAGTATTATAACCGGAGTAAACGTCTGCCGTTTCGAAAATAAACTAATAATACCATCCCAAATAACATATATAAAAATCAGATTTGTTAAAATACTTTTGAAAATATTTTTTCAAATTTTCAAAAGCGTCTGCCACGAGTTTAAAACCAAAAAATCGTCTGCCATTAATTTTTCTCGCTGTATTTATTATAATTGTTATTGTGACCAAATGGCAGCTTTGGTAAAATACTTTTGAATTTAGTATAATTTACGTACCTGTCTTACCTGAGTGACGTCATAGCTACCTGCGTTGGGCTTAGTGATTCCCCAATTCGTGTTGGGCATCTATAGGAGGGTCTCTGACCAGAATATCACCTTTGGTAAAATACATACAGTCTGCTGTTCACGGGCTCTTAGACTATAATTCGTCTGGTCCGGGATTTTTCTCAGCCTTCGGCTTTTTTATATATTTGTAAACTTCGGAGTCTTCAATTAACCTGATGCAGTCCGTCTTGTTCATGTGAGTTGCTTGCGCTTTCATTTCAGTGTTATTTTGTTTCCTACATAAGTTTTTATTTAAATTTGTAGCAAGGTTTATTACATCTTTTCTAGATTTGTTTCTAGTGAATTATGTTCATGTTTTTGCATCCATGACTTGTGTTTATGTTAATTCTTTGCAAAATTTTTTGGCATTTCTAAAATTCTTGATGTTTCTTGAAATAATCTCGTATGTCTGGTTGTTGTAATCCTTCCCGATTGACCTATTAGCCTCTTTAAATACTCTACTAATTTCTTCTTTCTTATCTTTGTTTTTATTCTTTGTGTGTAGTAGTTCCGTGCGCCTTTTTACAAATTGGATTGTATCTTTGGAGAAAATATTATGTTGATGAAGGAGTATTGTATACTGTTTTTGTATTTTAAGCTCAATGTTGTGCCTCTTTCCAGGATACTTTAGCATGTTTGGATATCAATACAGTCTATTTCTATATTTTCTGTGTGTGTTCGTATATTTTCGATGTAGTTTTTAATTTCTATTTCTGTCTTGGGGATATTAGATGGTGTTGTGTAAGTTTTCTGCTCTTTATTGGGCGATTTATAAGTAATGTTGCTCTCATTAATCTGTGATGGGAAGAGAATTTAAATTTGTTTAGTATATTAGTGTAGTGCATTACAATTTTGAGGGCAGGAATTTGCAAATTTCCTTTTGCCGAGAATATCTTGTTTATTTTGGTTTTCTAAATTAGGGTCTTCTTCTGTTGAAGCAGTTCACTTAAATCGAAAGATCTCCATACTCCTGATCAGTCGAGCCTCAGTCACTTTTTTAACTAGGCTATGTTCTATTTAACAATATAACACAATCAATATTAGAGGCTAACAACTTAACCAAATGTCGTTTAAATTATTTGGATAGGAATATCCTATCTTTAGTCAGGATAAAATTAAATTTAAATATATTAATGCCAAAAAACTGTATCTTGGCGTCACTATTACGGCATATAATTATGTAGTCATGTTACGAATATTTCTATTTTGCTTTTCCGACAAATGACTCAAATATGTAAAAACGCACAAGATTATTTTCAAATTATTTCAATGTGAAAATTCCAAAAGACGGAAGAATGAGGCAATTATATCTTTATGATACATACCAAAACTAATTCCCACCAATATAATTATTGTAGTGTTCTCGCAATGCTCATGCATCATAAATTTTATTTTAAATAAGGTTGCATGAAACTCTAGCCATGAAAAAATCAATTCGAATAAATCACCATTCTTCTCTGACCCTCAGTGGTCAAATCAGTATGGAGTGCAATAGTCCTCTGAGCGGGTAGATATAAATGCTTATATATTTTCATACTTATTATTCTGTTCTGACTCATAAATAGGATCGGTGCTGTTCACCCGATCACTCGATACTATGTCACAGACTATACCTTTATAATTCAAATTAGAATTAGCATTAACGTTGTGAAATTACTTTTTGACAGTTATTTTGTGAATGTTTTAGAATCTTTACGAGCACCTTCAGCCTTATATAGTCTTACGTCAAAAACTAGTTTTTTATTTAGTTTTTTTTTTTAAATTAAATTTTATGTTACAATTCAGTTTTACTTTTTGATCGCTTTATAACTTTATTTGTCTTAAAAATATGTCTAATTTATTTAACTTTTTCCACACTTTTACAATTTAAATCCCAATAGGGATTCGGCGTGTCAGATCATGCACTAACATTCAGTATTGAATCGAACAACTTAACTGTCTCGTTCACTTTATACATGTCCATTTGGTGTTGGAATTTATCCATCTCCATTCTGTGTGATTGAATTTGCAGAAGGGATTGTTCATAACGCTCCGTTCGTCGTTCATTTTATTAACTAGCGCTGATCGGTGAGGCGGTGAGGCCATTAACACTTAATGTCCAATCCGGCTAATCCGCATTTTGATTTGTTATTTAAAAATATAACCGATTCTATCTGTGTTTCGTGGTCACCTCACTCGTTCATAAGACTGTTCCATATCTCTGGATCCTTAAGTAAGGCTGTTTTCAATTTTTGTTCTAATTTGCGAATAGTCGGTCTGCGACTCGTGACGTATAAAGTAAAAGAATAAACAGACAAATTGATTAGTCGTCGTGCGTTTGTCTTGCAGGCAAAATTTAATATTGTTTAATAATCTTGAATAAAGCGTTGTTTAAGAGAATATATATGTCATATTTACAAAAAATTAAATAGGAAATCACAACATTTAAGATTAAATTATTAATATCGCATTTATTATGTAAATATAGTAATGGAAATTGTTTCTTTACATACCTTCTGAAACGAAATAATCAATGATAAACTTGATTGTTAGAATAGAATAGAAACCGATTACAACATTTATACGTAGGTACATGAAAATGAGATATTAAATGGATAGCAAGAGTAAAATAAGACAACATGAATTATTTACGGTAATTCCAGTTAGTCATGAGGCAGGCATGCACGTCACTCGTGGCAACGTACAGCGAAAAAGATGTGGTAAAACTATCTTTTTAACTTTTACAAAAAGGTATTATGGAATATATCTGTCTATAGATATGTGTCTCAACAATAATACATTTAGACGTAAACTGCACTGAACAATGCCAGAAAATATCTTGGCTTGGTATTTTTATCTATCATAAAAAGTAAAAGGTACGTATTATATAATAAAATATAAATCGCTGGAACACGCCGTTTTGCTTTCATTTTTGTAGTTATCGTTTTTGGCTTGCGATATATTAAAACCAACGGATTAACAGCACAGAGGCAGGCCAGAAAGGCGTGAGCGGGCGGAAATGGTTCCGTGAGTTTGGGCGGGCGGAAGCGGCCGCCGCCGCGCCCGCGCCCGCGCCCGCCGCCCGCCGCCGGGCCAGCACCACCAGGCACCCCCGGCCCCTTACCCATTAATTGATTCGCCAGATAACGCAAGAATGTCACTCGTTACGTGTCGCGAGGCACACGGCCGTCGTAATTGACTCGCGATGCTTATCACGCGATACTATGATTTGTCAACAATAAAAAAGAGTCTCATAAATAAACGACAAAATATGTTGGGACAGAAGCCAAATCTAGCCTGGAAAACATTTTGTATCGAAAATACGCCCAAGTCACTTCTATCTTTGGTGTATTATATTTTTAATTGCTTAACTGGGTAACGTGATGAAGTTAAAATATAGGATATCAGAATTTTCTACTTCTAAATAAGAACTTATTTTCTGAGCAACAATGATACGACTGAGCAATCAAAACTAGAAAATACGAATAGTTCACTTTCAGTTTGGTCTTGTATTTCGAAATAATTTCTGTCCATAAATTACGAAGGCGTTTTGAAATTGTTCAAATCACTTTTAGGTAAATGTATGACGAGACTTACGATTCACGAAATGAAAAAACTCGAAGATTCGAACATGCAATTTCTAACTAAAGTACACGGTTGTTCTAATATCGATTTTATTTATTTAGGACATCGAAAAAGCATAGAAGTATTCCTACATAAACACAATGACCAAACGAAATTGGCTTTGTAGTAAGCGTGGCATGCTATATTGGCTTCGTCGCCGTACAGATGTTCACCATGTGTCCTTATTCTTTCTCTTTCTAATTTCAACGAGTTCTTCATTCTTTCTTTTTCTTTCTCTTCGGTTAAGAAATAACACTGTCATTCGAAATTATATCTAAAAAAGATAAAAATAAGGTCCCTTGTAAGAAATTTATTTGATTTTAAAATATGTCATATATCCTCGTTTACATATGTGTGAGTCATTTGCCATGAATAAACGTAAATTTGTTCGATGTTATAATTCTACGTTTTTCTATTTTGATGATGGACGGGTAATAAAAAAGACGTTTCATTCTGCACTACGTTTTTACAAACTTTATCTAAATATAGTTAAATATATACCAAATGTCGGAAAACATGCAAAATTTTATTTTTTCAGTTTCTTAATTGAACAGATATTTAACTTTAAACAACAGTTTAACAAGATTTCACAATTTATACTGACAACACAAGTTTAACAATATTGACAGAAATGTTAGCCATTACGAAGTATGATTTATGTTCATCAATCTTTCTGTCCATATATTATTTTCAATTTTAAATGTTCGTTTTTTATCCTTCATATTGATCGGAGTAGTGCTATTGTAGAACTCAAAATTTTACACAATTCAAACTTTACAGAATATATTATTTCGAGAATTTGTAATGGCAACTTTGTTAATATTCTTGATTAGGTAATGTAATATACAACAACGACCCAAGCCCAAGGAGAC
>BGZK01004256.1:0-15201 GCA_005406025.1 Eumeta japonica | reverse complement strand
GCCTTTTAACACCTTTGTGCTGATGACTTAGAAATCATATTTGTAAGTCATATGTAAAAATACCTTTCATATGATCATTATTGGTAAAGGATAAGGTAGTTAAAACTGTACGATAAAAATGTGTGTGCCCTATTATATGTTTTCGTATGCACTTTTTCTTCTGGTAGCATTTGACTATGAAATAAGGAGACGATATTACTGCAATCTTTGCTACATAAAAATGTTAGATTACTTGTTTGTGGGCACATGTGCGTGCGAATCGCGCCTCCTATACATATACTCAAGCATATAAGAGATATTGAAATTTGAGAAGCTTTAAAGAGCCCAATTTTACAAGGTAACATTTTGATCATGATGAAACTATTTTATATAGACTGTTTTAGTTATCAGCTCTTATTTTATGTTTTAAATACGTTAGTATAAATGTAATGAGAATTTCAAAATCTTTTAAGCTTTTACTAAAGTTATTCAATAAAAATTTAAAATTAAACAGTAAAATTGCAATGATGTCCCGTTTTTAATGGAAAATGATGTAAATGAAATGTTGAGGTAAATTCTGGACTTTTAATTCGTTTAGGTATGAGAAATAAACTTACCAACATCTTCTGTTTTATAATTTTGTATAATTTCAGCCAATTCCAAATTACCCGCAATGACAGCAACCTGAGTTTTAATTTATTTTTTTTATAAAAAAAAAGAAATTAGAAGATTTAATGATATATAAAAAGGCATTGTTTTAAATTTTGTTTAGCTTGGAAAATAAATTATATACAAACACTAATATAAGATTTAAAGTTTATTAAATTCTAATAAAATAAACCAAAATTTATTTTGAGAAAACGATAAACCCATTGAAATATTTTAAAAATAATTTGGCATACTTTAAAGTTATATTTTTTTAAATAAAAATAAAAAGGAAACATGTTTAAACATTCAAACCATATTTTGTTTAGAATAGAAAGTAAATACCTGATAAGGAGTTTGATTGGCATAATTTTGCATAACCCGTTGGGCAATGAAAACAGATCTGCGCGCTCCTGATTGTTGTAACATGCACATGCAATGGTGTATTACCGGCATTACATTGGCCATCCATGTCCGCACCAAACAATAAATGTTCCAAAAGTGATTAAAGACCGCATTGCGGACCAAACATTTTTTAATTTATTGATTTTTATAAAATATTACATATTTTTTGCGATATTTGATGATGGTAGTAGCAGAATTTGGTGAAAGGTTATATTTATGTATATATTTTTTGTTTGGTCAATAAAGTCCCAATAGTTAGACAAGATTTATATTTGGTTACCGAAAATATGTAGTTGAAAATATAAAAAAATAAAAATTGTTTTTATGGTTAGCAAAACTATTGAATTAATTTTTTTTATTTTTTTTAGTTTATTGAAATAATTATTGATCAAAAAAAGAAAACCAGAGTATATTTGAAGAAATTTATTTATGTGTAAATTTTAATTAAATTAAACTGTATAATCCTAAAAAAATATTTAAGAGAAACAATTGACACCTCAGCAACATGTTGAGAGCTCCAATAATGTAAATTTAATTATATTGGTAGCTGTGCAGCGCAAAAAAACTAAGCTGCTATGTTGAAGAAAATCTTATTTTGATATTATATTATATATCTTATGTATTATTCCGCACAAAACAAAATATTTACATACACCACTTTACATGACTGAGAAAGTTTTGTAAAATTTTGTCAAAAAAAAATTGTGTAATTCATTACCTTTATATATACAACACTGATGTAATTTCATGCTTTCTATGTATGTTATATCGCAGGCGGAAAAATGTTGCCAGAAACCCCATGAGGCAGCATATAGTCTGCATGGTCTAAACCTTGGTTCACAATATGAAAGTTTTCTTTGACATGAACATAGTTTCGCCTAGCGAAATTATTTTGTACTCATTTCGCACGAATGATTTTATATAAACGAAACGAGGAATAGAATAATTTGGTCTTGAACGCAGTACAGCTAATATAGCATTTTTCAATTTATATGTACAAACCCATATTTGGTGTTAACTTTTCAAAGCATTTTAACCAAAATGGGCGAAATCTCCTTTCTTTTTATAGTTCCCGTCATCGTACGGACAAACCTTAATTTTGTTTGTGAGCCCGCAATAAAATCAAAATTAGTTTTGAACAAGTGAAACCATTTTTATGTATAGCAACATGTTGCTGAACATTTTAAATGTTTCATCAATACATGTATTCACCATCACCAATTGTAATATATGTAATTGTTTTATTTAATTAATATTTACGCCATATACTAAACTACTATTTAGTATAGCAATATAATCCTTTCAAAATTCTTTTGTTAAACTCTGTTCCTCTTTGAATGCTTGGGAAACAAAATGTATCAAGTGTACTTACCTGATGCACTTCGTTCCAACCTTGATTATCTTAAAAGAGGCATGATCGTGCAAAAGACTTTCGGTAATTTTTGGATCACACTTTCGCGTTATGGAAATGTAAAGGGGCGTGATGCCACGGCCATCTTTGTAATTTGGTGATGCGCCCAGTTCCAAAAGGGTACTTGAAAGATTCAAATGAATATAAATTTATTATATAAATAATTTTTTGAAAAGTAAAACTTAAGAATGTCGAACATAACTTTGATCTTATATTTTTTTGATAGCGATTTAGCTTACATACACTTTTCAAGTTGATTCAATCTGATTTTTCCCTACTAAAACAACTTTAACTCTTATTAAAATAACATCATGAAATCACGCTGCTTTAAAGAATAAAACTGTTGTTTTAACATATTATTTTTACTGTGCTGCAGTTGATTTTGAAAGAATATTGAAAATCTTGCGCTTTTATTAATATCAAATTTGAATAAGATCGTACTTTTGTAGAAAGTCATTTAATTTTACATTAGAACATACTTAAGTAAATTTTTTTTGAGCCTTCAAATGTTCTAATTTTGCTTTCTTGTAGAGTTCATAAAGATAAGCACTTATTTTTCAAAAGATTCATATAACATTTCAGACTTACGTTACAGCTTCTAAGGAGTCTTTTTCCACTGCTCTGTGTAGCGCTGTTGTGCCATCTTTTGTGCGATAATCCAGTAGAGCACCCCCATTGACCAAAGCAATCAATTTATTTGGTTTTTTAGCACCAGTGGCCACAGTCAGTGGAGTCTCACCACTTCGGAACAATGAAAATTCGGGTCCAGCCCTTGGCACACATTTTGGCGATTTTCTCCACATGACCGCCATTAATGCACTCTAAAAAACGACGTAAATTGGCACGAGTATGCAACGCTTTTAGCTGGCGTTCGTCTAAATTTAACATTTTATAGACACGACGTTTATATTTGAGCTAGAAAAAGGACAATTATGCAAAAAGATTGACGAGAAATAAAAAATGAAAAATAACTAACCTCCAAATAGCCTACTGGGCCATTGAAAGGATAATCACCCAAACGTCGTTCTTCGTCAAGAAATTTGCCAGCCTTGCCATTGGAAGGTGGAGAGAAGAGACCATAGTTAAAGCTCTCTTTGAGTTCCTGAAAAAAAATCAAAAACCATTTTATTATCAAATTTAAAAAAGTGTAGAAAAAGAAGGAAATTTATATAAAAATCGTAAATTTAAAAGTTATACATATAGATAATGGTGCGAAAATTCATGTGCCTTCAGCCCTCAATAAACTGAGGCTGATGAGAAGTATTATGGGCATTCCAAATCATGAGAAGCACAAGTAAGTCTTAACTTTTTCTTTATAGCGCACAACATCAAAATGCCCACTGTCTATGCTTTAAAAATGTTAAAAAGTTCCAAAAATACAACTGGATATTTTAAGGGCTTTTAAAGAGAGATGGTTGCAATATTAAATAAAATTTCTTTGGTTGCAGCTGTATGATGTTATGTACTGGTCATGCCACAATTCAGGTCAATAAAACACACACTGTTTCTCAAAAGCGGAAAATTGTTAAATATTTAAGAAGGTATAGCAATGAAACACAACAAGAGTGTAATAGCAAATAATAAGTATCAGTTGAGAAACGTGTGCATGTGTTTTCTAGCACGTTAAATAGGCCACTGGTTAGAGAAATTATTCAGTTTTTCGGGCTTTTACAATTCCAGCTTATTTATTGTGAAATTTTTGTTTTAAAGATTCGGTGTGAGAAATAAATTTTAATATTAGACAGGAAAGATGTTTGCCTGTATATAGAATATTAAAAAACAAATAAAATTCCTATCAAAGATAACAACAACAACCACATGAGCAACAACATGAGAGCCTGGTTAACATTATGACGGCCCTTAAGCGATTCCGGAACATTGATGAGCATACAGTAAGGCTTGATAACAGTTCTATAAATTATGAAAAAGACACGTTTTGGTTTTCTTTTTGCAATATTCGCCACCTTTAACACCACGTTAAGTACTTATTGCTGTTTCAAATTGGTCATGTGTGTAATGATGTTCGTAAACAACGTTACAAGCCACTTGTGCATTAATCCTTTAATAACCAGGAATGTACTGGTAAAAATTATTATAGAATTTGTTTTTGAATTTATATCTTTTAAAGTGTTTGTTTAAATAAAGAGAGACAAGAGTGATTCGCTCTTAAGGAATAAAGAGAAAAACAATATAAAAAATAATAAATAAAAGGAAAATATTTTAATTGCAAATTATGCACATTTTTAAACATTTACAAATATAAAGTAGAACTCTACTATCAGAGAATCAAAGAAATTATATTAAACACTTTCAGAATGTAAGTATTCGTATTTTATCTGACCTCCCAAGAAAAATTATATTTATACTACTAAGCTCTCATCTGTGATGGGTGTCTGATCTGTATTTACATATATGAGCAATTTAAAATTTATACATTTTCGATGCTTCATTTTAATCTCAGTTGAAAATAGAACATTTTCTATATTAAACAATATTGCAAACTGAATTTTCGTTGCCACAAAGTATCACATTAAGATAAACTCAGATAAGAGTTTAGGCAGTGCAAGCGCATTTCTTGGGCAAAACTAGCAACATTTGCTGCCCCCTTCCATCAGGGGTTAAACGTTCTCTGTTTCTATTCATTTACGGAACCTTTACATGTAATTATGACAGTACATACAAATCATTCATAAGAGAGTGTACATATGTATATTTAAAACGTATTCCAACCAGGAAGTCTAGTGCTCACACATTTTGAAATTCTATTACTCAATGAATGTAAAAGTAAAACAATGTTAATCGTTGGTTTGCTTTTGCAAAGTACATATTGTTATTTTCTTGACAAAAAATTAAAACGAAATAACGACTTAAGCACGTGAATAGAAGATAATTGTGTAAAATGTCAAGTGAAAGCTTTTAGAAGAGGAAGTAGGAAAACCTTTAGCACCAAACAATAATGGAAAGACTATCAAGAATATACATTTTATGTAGCAACAGAAAAATGTTTTTCATTTTGTTTGCAAAAGGAAGCATTGACTTAAAAATCATGTTTATTTATGACCCTTTACACCAAATTGCATACATATATTAAAGGTTGATACAGGCGATGGGGAAACAGCATTCTGTAAAGTAAATACATTTAAAACCTCAACTTTTTAAACTGAATTTACAATCAAATTAGAAAATGATTTAGCAGGTAAGTGAATTAATCTGATTTGATTAGGACCAGAATGGCAGAAATAAGTTTCAAATAATGATTTCCAAAAAAATAAGTGCAGAATTTTATCCCTTGTTTTGTTTTAAGATTTTATGACGAAACCAATAGCTTTATTTCTATTTTTAATATATATTTTAGAAGGTAAGGAAAATACATACTTGTTGCTGAATCAGGAGGTAGCATTTTTAAGCAACCTTAAAATTTAATTATAATTTTCTTTTCAACTATAATTAAGCTGTTACTCCTATAATATTCCCCTTTCTAATATTTCTATTATTGAGTTTTCCCAGCACACCCTCTGATAAGCTGTTTTTCATAAAAATATATCTACAAATTATACTTTGATTAATTCTTAATACTGCTTTTAATTATTATCTTCTTTATTGCTACTGCTTTTGCGTATTTGTTAAATAAATTTTTAATTTTGTTTTCATTTCGTTCTTCGTTTTGAATGTGTTTTAGCACCTTTTCTTTAATGAAATTTGCTCCCAAAGCATGCATTAATATATTACTTTTTGTTATTGTTGTTGTTACTAATACATTATGCAAAACATGGCAGAACTGGTTGGCTGGTTGACATTATTGTGCACTTGCTCTTGCCTTTAATGTTGTTCATATTTTTATTATGCCACATGGTAGCAATCATTCATATACTTCTGCTACAAATATACCCTTTCCGTGGCATCCTGTTGTTCGTTTGCGCTTCCTTTAGACACCTCTCTGACTGTTTCTATTATGAGCTCATCATGCCCTCTGAGGGTAAAGGGCAGCTTTGTTGAGTGTTCAAAGTCTCAAGAGCCCAAACGAGTTGTTACTTAGCATTAATTACTGAAGGTTGGCTTATAAAGTGGTTATAGGTGTCAACTCTTGTGGTCTGTGGTGGCAAGCAACTTTGTGCACTTAATTTTGTTTGTGTCTCAACGAAAGTTGAGCTGATTTTTTGTGATAATAATTTGCCTTAGATATATTTTGAGCTTTTATGCCAGTAATTAGAGCAAAAAGTATTATTATTTTTGTTTAAAAAACTTTTTTTTTCATTTGAGTTTAAGTTTATCTTGTTTAAGTATTTAATAAATTAATGCCATTTTAGAAACTATTAAAACTTAAAACTAATTTAATAATTAAAGAAAAACTAGTTTCGATAATCAACGCAACGAAATTTGCTGTTAACCTGCAGTTCTTGGATTATTCAAGTTTCATACTGGCAGAATTCCAAGTTATTAAGGAAAATTCGACAATTTGAAGTTTGTAAAATATAGAGTTCTGACCTCAGCAATACAAACACAAGTGTTTCTATGTTATCCACATATGTACATACTCAAATGTGATGTGGTGGATGATTGTAAACAAGTATACAGCCTTTTCGAAATGCACACTTCAACAAAACAATTTTATCATTTCTACCGGTACTCTATGATTTGGCGATCTATAAATTTTTGTTGAAGACCAATTGAAAGTCAGTCATAATTTTGGGAATACTAACATGCTCTAATCATTGCTATCTTGCCAGATCCTCTGAAAACTGAGCTGCAAAAAACCTTTGTTGCTTTTTCTGCATAAATATTTATCATTTGTCTCATTTAAAAACGCCCTAACTCAAAATGTTTCAGAGTTGTTTTTTACATGTGCTTCAAAGTTTGCTACAAATTCGGTTTTGGAAAGAATACGACCAGTTAGGTAGGTTCCTACCTCAGGGCAATGATATGTATTTATGTACATTTTTGTTAGCATATACACACATACAAACATAGATTGGCCAAAGTATAGCGGTTGAAAAACAAGGACAACTAAAACCAAAAATTAATTAATTTTTTTTTTGCAGTATTTTTCTCATTGTCTCCACATAGTTAAGCAAAACTTTAGCAATTTTGTAATGCTGTGAAATGCAGGTATGAAAAATAGAAAATTAAAAGAAAAAGTTTTATATGTATCTAGATTGATTTTTTCATGCAGCAACTTATTCTATTTTATACAAGAGGATGAGCAGCCGAAATAAACGGTTAACTGCAGTATTTTCTATACTTTTATCCCTGTTTAAAATTTTAAGCTAAAAAAAATAAGAAACAAAGGCTTTTAAGTTTTTTTAATTTATGTTGTCTAATTGTTTAAATGGTTCTAGTGGCCAATTTTGTGAGAAAAGTGTAACCATTTTAATTGAGGAATTTTAGCAAGTGTCAATGATAAATTTATTTAACGCCACTCTTTGTTGTGAGTTCTTTAGTGGCTGCAGAAGTGTGATTATTTATTTTGATTGTGATAGGTCAGACAACAGAATTCAACATCTGACGCAGTCTTCCGAAACAAAGTAATTGATTGATTCAATGAACTAGTTTCAACTTAATACTTTAAAAATTAATTTTATATTCATTGATCAGACATGGTAAGTTTTAAAATCTTATTGCTCGCAGTAAAAATATTAACTTTATCTGCCATTTGTATTGGTATGAGAGTACAAACAATTATATTGAAATTCTATTTTAAAGAACTCTTTCATAATGTAATACCGTGATAAACTAATTATTATATACAAATTATACTTCTTTTTAAACTAGTTCATTGGATTTTCTTTTTAGGTCAAACATTATTTTACTAATTGAAATAAAATAATACATCCTTAAACATTTTCTATATTTTCGCATTCATTAAAGGAAACAAAAGCCAACTAAAAGCAAATCAATTGCTTATTATTGGTTGGATAATAATCAAAGGAATCTGAACTACATAGTTTTTAAGTACTTAGTGAAAACATAAATAAGAAAATAATGGCTATTCAAAGAAACTTTAGCTCTTTTCTTTGTGTGGTATTCGTTATAAAATGATGTTTAATGGATGTTTGTTATTTAAACGCGCATTTGTGTTTAATGTTTAACAGCACAATTATAAATTTTACATTTTGCAGTTCATTTGCGCAAGCATTGACCAATTTTGTTAAGCAAAAATTAATAAATGAATATTTCAGGATAGTTTGAAATACCCTACAAATGGTTTGAAAATTTTATAAACTCCATTGTGGACAATATTTAAAAATAAATATGCTTTAAAACGCCCTTGAAACTGTTTAATGGATGTAAAAATCTTTTAAAACCAGTTTAAGAAAGCAAAAAGCAGAATAAAATGCATTTGAAATAAAATGCTCATTTTTGTTAAACAACACACTCACGGCTAAATACATCATATGTGTAAATACCCAGTGGTCAAAATAAAAGTAAATTTGTCTGATGATTGATATATGCAGCATTTCCATTCAAATACACACAGGTGGTAAATTTTGTTAATCAAGTTCTTCACTACGTTGAAGTATGTCTTACACCGTTGCGAACACTTCGGACTCTGGAAAGCTTTATCACCAAACACAATACTTCTTTCAAAGTAGCATGCACCAATGATGCATAGTTTAGAAACTAGTGATATTTGGCGTTAACTCAGTTGAAACTGCTCTCTATCTACACAGCTTTGCAAATTTCTCTTCGACGTTAGATTTCAGGAAGGAATATGAAGGTTTCACCTCAAATTTCACCTCTGGCATAAAAAACATTCAAACATAAACTTGTCAACAGTGTGATGAAGTGAATACTCTTCTTGATTATCTTTAATGTTTTAGGACAATAACTATATAGCTCATGGCTTATAAACAATAGATGAATATACCAGGGTAGTGGTAACTAAAACATGGATATGCTTTTGATACGATCATAAGTATGCATTTCTAAAATGCAAACAAACGAAAAAAATTAAGAGACACTATTACGCCCCAGTTCCTTCCCTACTTGTCTGTATATTGTTAAAAATAAGTCTCATGTGCAAGCCATAAGACAGAATTTGGCCACATGGCCTTTGATGCACATAAAGAAGACTCTGCATAAAAACATGGTCTTTTTTATGTTTGGTGCTCATATTGTTAAAGTATCAAATAACAACATACAAAAACTGGTAAAAAAATTTTATGTATTTATGTAGATACACATATATATAAAGAGAAGAACAAAAATTGCAATACAAAACTGTCTTGGCATGTTGTTGGCATTGTGCTGATCTGGTGGATTCATGAAAAGCACAAATTCCTTATGGTCGTTCTTGATGTCGTTGTCACAATTCATCTATAAACATTTACCAACACACTGGCACTTATAATCATATAACCCATACCATGACAATATCGAAATGGAAAATTGCAACGAAATAAAATAGAGTTTATATGGTCAAGCTTTTCAATAAGGTTTGAGTATAACTATTTTCAGACGTATAAAGAAATCCTTATAATAATAATAATAAAAATAAACATTTTACACATACAAATGTTGGCAAAAAAATATATAAAGATCCAAGTACATACATATAAATATCAAAAAAAAAAGTAATTTTAAACTGTTTATTACAAATAGGGTTAATGTTGGCAGCGTTCATATAAAAGTAACAAATACAGAATTGCTATAAAATTCCTGAATACGATGAAACAAATTTATACAGTATTACAGCAAAGAAAATATTTAGTTTTATTACGCACTATGTGTATTATATTAAATTGCAAAACAAATAAATATATCATAAACACAAATTTATGTATTTCCAACATTCTCATTTATATGAGTTTTTTGTCGATGTAATTTTCCATTCTTATAATAATAATTTGAAGTACTAAGAGCGCTCTAAACCTTGAATTTACCAAAAAAATTAATTAAATTTAAGTGCATATCCTAAAAAGCATGCCACATATAATGCTAACTGCCCAAAGGTATGCTTTGTAATTGTAAGGAATTATGCATTATTGTATGAACATGTTTATATTGTTTTTGTAAATACATATTTCCACTCTTGAAAACAGCAAAACAACAGGAGAATAGAAACCCAATGAAAACATTCGACCAGCAATTGCTTCATACAGCAAAAAGTTAAAAGAGAAACTACAAAGAAAGAAATACAAAAATCCTAAAATGTTAGAAAGCAAAAACCTTATAATTTTTTTTTTTATTTTATTTTAACTATCATCAGAACAATTAAAATATATAAAATATTTACAATAATTTCATTTTCGAGATCTTACTTAAATAAGTATTGCAACAAATAAAACTAAATTTATTGTATTAAAATGTCTATACTTTAGTATTTACATTAATACATTGTTAGGAAAAAAGAGGGAAAAACCTAGTAAAATTAAAGAAATTCTAAATTAATACTTCCTTCAGCTTCATTGCTGAAGTTGGGGAAGAAATTAATATTACAAATTTCTTATCATATCGTAGTTTGAAACTCTATTTCGAGCTTCAAATCTTTGTGTTAAATTAGTTATTACTGTTATTAACAAATCTTGTTGGAATTTTGGTGCAATCTATTGGTTGAATATCTTCTAGGCAAATTAAAATAATTTTTAAATTTTTATTCTGGAGTATTTGCAGCTTTTTTAGATAGGTTTTGGCACATCTATTTGACCAAATTTGGCATCCATAAGTCATAATAGGCCGTATGCACATTTTGTATAATAATATTTTATTTTTATAATTCAAAGTTGATTTTCGATTTAACAATGGAAAAAGGGCTCTTCCACACTTAATTGCCTTTTCACAGATTTTTAAGACATGATTTCGGAAAATTAATTTTTTATCTAACTCAATTCCAAGATATTTAATGCTGTTATTAAGGGAGATTTCTATTCCTTCCACAGATAATGGTATCGAAGGTATTCTTTTCGGTGATTTATTGAAAGGAAATATTATTGCTTGGGTTTTGTTTTCGTTTATTTTAATTTTCCATTTTTTAAAGTATTTTTGAGCATGTAAAAGACCTTTTTTCATCCTTTTGATTATAGCATTTGAAACTTTACCTCTTGTTATAATGGCAGTATCGTCTGCGTACAATGCAACTGACTGATCTTTAAGTATTTCAAAGTCCGATGTGTATATTGAATACAAAGCAGGTGATAATACCGAGCCTTGGGGTACTCCTGCTGGGATATTACGTTGAGAGGAGTATTCTAAGTCAATATTTACCACAAAAGATCTCTCATTCAAAAAACTTTGTATAATTTTTTGTAAATAAATTGGGTAACCAAACTTGTGAAGTTTAAAGACTAGACCGTTGTGCCATATAGAATCAAAGGCTTTTTCAACGTCTAACAACACTATTCCAGTACTTTTCCGATCGTTTTGTTATTTGATATAAAGTTTACAATTCTCTTTACTTGATGGACTGTTGAATGTTCTTTTCGAAAGCCGAATTGTTCTTTTTGTATTATATTATTAGTTTCGAGTACTCGTTAATTCTCTGTAGTACGATTTTTTCAAAAACTTTATCTAGACAATTCAGCATGCTTATTGGACGATAACTCATAGGTGATTTGGGGTCCTTTCCCTGTTTTAAAATTGGGACTACTTTCGCTGTCTTAAAAACTTTTGGAAAATAACCATTGGATAAACACCAATTGAAAATTTGGGTAATTAATGCGTAAAAGGTATTTGTCATATTTTTTAACATAATGGGGCTTATCCCATCCAGTCCAGGTGCTTTCGAGTTTTTCAGTGTACTTATGAAGAACTTAACTTCTTCCTCCGATGTCAAGTTTTGCTGCATATCATCAGTTATACTTTGAACATTCAACCAATCTATATGTTTTTCTACAATATTATCTACTGGCGAAGTCATATTAATTGTTGTTTTGTGGCAATTTTCGAAAACTTCCGAAATTATTTCAGCTTTTTCTTTATTGTTGTGCTTTTCAACGCCATCTATTGTTAAGCTACAGAGACTTTTGTTATTGCCTTTTACTGCTTTTGTCAGCATCCAAAACTTCTTATTACCTGTTGGCAGCTTCTGTATATATTGATACCAGTTGTTATTTCTGTCATTGTTTATGTTGAAGTTTATTAGCGTGGTCAGCTGTTTTAGTAAAGAGGTAATTATAATTCTCTCTGAGTAATTATTTGATCGTTGAAGTTTTCGCCTATATTTGTTTCTTTGTGAAATTAAAAATAACGTTAGACTGGAAAGCTTTCTATGCCAAACTTGTGTATTACCAATCTGTTTAGATGCTTCTTGAATCAGGTAAGTAATTTTTGTAAGTGTTTCTTCAACGTTTGCGTTTGACAATTCAATATTTTGTAAATTGCTTTTTCTTAACTCATTGTCTACCCATTTTCCTATTTCTTTCCAGTTTGCTTTAGCATAGAGTGGAATTTTGATAGTGTTTTCTATTAAGGAACCAAATATTGTGCAAGTTATTGGTGTATGATCTGAATTTAAAAGTTCTGGATGTGTTTGAAGTTGCGAAAAGTCTAGATTGGAATTTGTGAGAAGAAGATCAACAACAGATGGACGTGTCGGATTTGATGACTGGCCGAAACGAGTAAATGAATGTGGGGAGTAAATGTAAAAGTGAGAGCCCATTTGATAATTGAAAAGTTTATTGCCTGCTGTATTATTTTGGAAGCAATTCCAGCTGGTATGGTGGGCATTTAAATCTCCAAATATGAAATAATCTGTTGTAGCTGTGGTTAATATTTGTATATCTTTAATAAAATCATTTGTATAGTTTGGACAATAAACAGAAGTAATTCGTATTGGTCTGTTATTTATGGTAACTATGATGGATACATTTTCAATATTTGTTGTTGGATATTTTGAAATACGTTCATGGGGAATGGAGCTTTTGATTGCTATCAAAACCCCCCCGCCATGTGTTGGACGATCTTCTCTATAGACTTTAAAGCTTTTAAGTTTGAACTTGTGGTTAGCTTTTAGGAATGTTTCGTTTATGCAAAATATATCTATTTGGTTTTGATGTAAAACAAGTTCTAAGTCTATTATGGAGGCTGGATTTCGTTATGCCCTGGGCATTCCAATGCATAACATTTAGGTTCCATATTGTCTTTTTATATAACATATCTAAGCATATTTCCAAGCACTCTCATTTTATCGTACTTGGTTTTGCATTTTTCTAATGCGTCTAAGGCTTCGAAATAAATATCTAGAATTTGTTCATTTGACAAATTATCATCTTGTTGCGTTCTCTGTCTTGAGCCAACAACTGAGGCATAAGAAACATTATTATGACGTTTACCTGGTACTTTTTGAGAAGATGGCATTTCATTACCTCTTGCCTCATCCAGCATCTCATCTGATGATCTAGAAACAGTGTCATGATTTACTTGCCTTACTGGTTGTCTTCTGTTGGTAGTTCTTTGCCGAATCTGTAAATATTCCCTTCTTGAAGGACAGTGAGGGTCGTCCGCACGATGATTAACGTTTTTTAAATTCTTTTTTGATGCAATTGAAGCATTTATATATAACAGGTCCATCTACTGGCGTTTTATTAAGCTGGCATTTTGAGTAATCATGGGATCCACCACATCCTAAACACGCTTCAGCTCTGAAACAATTAGCAGAACCATGCCCATACATAGCACATTTAGAGCATTGAGTAGGACCTCTTGACCTACGTTGGGGACTTCTCCAATGTACAACAATACCATATACATACTTAATCTTTATAACCTCCCGCTTTGTTATCTGACTTCGGCTAAATTCCAACATATATAATGCATCATCTGGGTTTGAGCGCGTGGTTGTTATTTCTTTTAAGTTGACCAATTCAATGTTGAATGCATCTTTAAATTCATTTTTTAAAGTTTCTAAGCTAATTTGTGGTAATCCGAAAAGCATAAGCTTGAAACTTTTATTGTCTTTCTTAGGGTGAGTGAAAAATTTAACCTGGGCAACCTTTAGTTTACTGATAGTTTCATCATATTCAGCCTCCGAGTTCGGCATCAATTTAGTTCCGATTGAAATTCTTTTATATTTACAGATGTTACCAATAATTTTTATAACCTCAGTAAATTTATAACAATTGTCAACAATTATTGGAGGAACTTTTAGGACCTCGTGGGCGACTTCATCTTCAATACTTGAACAATCATCGTCTCCTAGGTCAGATAGCATCTGGAACCTATTATTACTGGTGGATCTCTGCATTTTATATCGAGGATTATTACCCCAATATTTCTTACGCTTCGAGGACATTAATGAATTCACAAAGAATTAATTAATTAATTAATATTGTTTTTATTTGGAGAAAAAATAAACAGCTGATTTAAATATACGTCTCTCTCCGATGAAATTGAAACTCAAACTTGAACCTTATAATTTCATTTACTTGTAACTGCATGCTATTACTTACAAACAAACACGTGCTGTCTTACTCATTCAAATATTAAAAATATGTTCATATTTAAAATTTCCTGAGAAACACTTTAACGATTTCGAAACAGCGAAACAGTTGATAAACAAACACAAAGGAAATGTAGTGGGTTCCATGACTACTTTCTTTATTACTTTACGCATAATTAATTCAAATAATCTAGCATACATCTAGGGGATGATATTTAAAAAAGTAGTTGGTAATTATTAAGCTTACGGAAATTATTTTATTTAGCTAAATTAAAAGTAAAATTATAATAATAAAAGTCAGATAAGGGGAGGTGCAATCACAGGGGCAAGAAAATCTTTTAAAAACATAACAAATGCAAACGTATGTACACATTTTTATACATAAAAT
>BGZK01004255.1:0-15219 GCA_005406025.1 Eumeta japonica | reverse complement strand
ATTGCTTAATGCAGAAAAACTTGTATGCCAGTATGGAATGCACTGTTCAATTTAAATACAGTAATAGTAAGTGAATTTCGGATATAAAGCTATGCACTTTCATTTTATATAGTTTCCATTACTACTAAATGCAGTGTGCACGTTAAATTTTGAATAGATTAAAATCAAACATTTTTTTCATCAAAATAGTTGGTTTCACTCAAAGAAAGATTTATTTATTTTTTTTTTTTTTGCAGTTTATGTTTAACTTTTAATTCACCAAATGCATCAATTCCTACAACGGATGGCTGAATGGTGGAAGTGGACCGGAAGAATAAATGATACATCAGCCACCACCTAGTATTAAAGATAATGTAAAACAATTCAAAATAAATTTTTAATATTTTGGCACGTCTATGAATACTGCCCTTTGAGTATCTTATTCACTGGTTTCCACCAGAAACAATGCGGCTTTTAGTTTTGTTTAAAAATATTTAGCTTCAGTGTGAGTATTTAGGCAGATGTAGCCCTTTAATAGCCATACAAATAATAGCCAATATACAAAGCTCGCAGTGAACAAAATACCAAAGGATGGAATTTGTAGCGTCTAGACTTAGACGCCTTGAGGGTAACTGATGCAACTTTCTTAAGGATGGCCAGACACGAGTTCGGGTTCGATTATTGCCCTGGGCTTTAGGGTTGCAGACACACAAAAATCTTTTTCAGTTTTATATTTGCTTAACAAAGAAAAAAGTTTAGTGTCTGCATAAAATCTTTAAAATAAACTAGATACTTACAAGCTTATAAATATAAAGTGGTGGAATTCACACCGAGCTTTTTATTTGTTTATGGGATGCAACCGATACCGATATATCGCCGATACTTCTAATTTTTCGATATATTGATGTGGTGATATTTTACTGTCGATACGCCGATACTTCTCGCATTTTTTCTTTAGCGTCTTTTAAACAAAATATTCAATTTTCAACTCTTTTGCATGAAAACTATGAAATAACATATCAAAACAGAATACATAATGATTATTTCTTCTTTTTATTCTAACAAATTTAAAGAAAATGGCGCAAAAATACTTAAGTTTTCAAATGAGTTCTGTCGCATCTGAGAGACTTTTTCCATTGAAGACCTGTTGTAAACGGATTTAAGAAATCGTCTATCTGCGCAAAATTTGAGAACACTTTGTTGTTTAAACAAAATCTTATTGATACCAATTTTCAATATTATTCATTTGCAATGTTGTTTTAATAATCTCAATTTTCTTTTAAGCATTATTAATAATAATTTCATATTTCGTAATCTAAACTAAATGCAATCGTTTATTTTTGCTTTAACATAATAAATATGGCAGACGTTTCTTGTTTGAAAATTTTGATGATTTTAGAAAATAAACAATTATCACAAGTGGTCAGTAAAGCAGCTCTGAGCAGAACAGCTCTCGCGTCATCGTAATTATTTCTAAGTGCGGTCAGGCTTGTTTTTGTTGTTTGGCCTTCGAGAGCTTTGCGTCTCACTCGCGCTGGTTGACTGATTGATCTCAATTAACTGTATCGTTTACGGTTATTTGCAGGAATTTCAAGTGTCAACCACGTTGCTGCTACTTCCTATGTGAGGCATAGAACGCGAACAGCCAGTCTAGGAACCAACAAATATTCTGTTAATACATCTTAAGCATGTGGTCTCAGTTACTCGCTCCATATTGCGCATATATACTTTGCAAATTTACTTTGTAAAGTATAATTAAATATATAAATAAATAAACTGTATCACATTCAGTTTTGAATTATTTAATAATAATATCTTACACTGTTATTTTGTTGAAACAATAATTTATTTTTGTTAACATAAACTCAATTCAATATCAATTATTCAATTTAGAATTTAACAAGTGTATTATTGAAAATTTTATTGATATTGAATGGCTCATTAAAATAAATACTGTTCTTTTGTATAATAGAAGAAATGCTATACTTAAATTTGGTTAATTTTACTTGAGCTCAATTTCAGTAAACGTATCGGAATCGGTATCGGCGATATTTATTTTTGAATATCGGTATCGGATCGGCAAAATGGCGTATCGTTGCATCATTGTTTGTTTACTTGTTGGTAAAATGGGAAAGTTTTCAATACATTTTGTTTTTGTAAAATTTAAAAATCTGACAATTCAAAATGATTTATTCGCTATTAAGCAATTTTATTTGAAATTTATTATTTTGGGTCAAAAGACCCTTTAGTTGTTTTGCCTTAGTCTTTCGTAGCAATAATAGGTAGCTCGTTGGACAGTTGAAAAGGTTTACAGGAGTTGAAAATGTGTTTTAAATCATTGTTTCAATTGAAATAATAGAATATAGAAGTAAATGTTTGAACATTTCTTCAACAAGGTTTTCGAGTCTACCGACGAACTGAGTAGCATCAGCGAAATGTCGGCGGCATATAGACATGCTGAAAGACTAGAGGCAAAACAACTAAAGGGTCTTTGACCCAAATAATAAATTAAAAATCTGACTTTGAAATTTTTAAACGATAAAATATATTGAAAACATTCCCATTTTCCTCAGTAAACAAATAACAAATTCAGTGAATTTCATCACGATTCCGGCTTTCGTGAATTGAACAAATATCATATTATCTGCATACAATGGCGTGGAAAACACAACTTTTATATATTTTGTTGCTGTATGTCATGCAAATGTTCATTACTTGGAATGTCATTCAAAATGTTATCATGGGGAGTGTAGACTATATGAGCGGTTATGTGCACACACACGTAAATATGTATATGTGTGCAAGAACACTTACCTGAATAACCGTTTTCCTAGGACGTTGTTTGTTTTGTTGGTAATACTGTAGGCTGCAGCGATGGTAGAGATATTAGGTTGCTTTTGTACTAATTTATTATGAGTCGATATACTGTTTGTGTTGTTCACTTTAACGATGTCTAAATTGTTTTTATTTTTTCCTTCAAGAGACAAATGTGCAAACAGGGATCCTTGGCTATTATCTATATTTATGTTTGATGCTCGTCAATATAGTTGCAATTGTGTTGGGAGTTTTGTTTTTATCGCCTGTTGAAGCAAAGCTTGAGTCGACGAGTTGAGTCTTTAAATTAACAACGGGTAAGTTGGAGCATTTTGATTTATAATCGATTTTTTTGCGACTATGAGATGAAATTTTTTTCCACGACAAGGCATTCATAAAAATTGAATGCTTCTTCAAATGTTTTTCAATGTTCCCTTTCTCAGATAATATAACAGAGTTTTCATTATGAAAATCGAGGATCATTGTTAATAGTATCTTTAGAGCTTTTATTGATGTGATGTATATTATTCGAGTTCAAATTGCTGAGTTTGACATTGGAGCATCCGTTGTTTTGACTGTTTCCGTTCTTCGGAAACTGCAGAACAGTAATTCTTTTTATTTTCCCTATTCTTTGCATTATTTAATTGCTCGTACGTAAAGTTGTTAAGCTGGGAGTCTGTCAAATTGATGTTTTCATTGTGCACGTCCTTTTTGATTTCGGATTGCTGATTGTATTGAAATAAGGTTGACCAGAGTATATAGGGTTGTGACGGTCCTTAGGGTTAATGCTTAAAACTGTCCCCATCTCACGAAATTATCTAAAACAAAATAAGTATTTAACAAATATTAACATTTAGTGAAGGCTTTAACAAATTATTAATTTCATTTTCGAAATTTTAATGTCGTATATGCTGTATAACAGTATAATTAAACAGCTTTATACATATTTTTCTTGTTGATAATTTTCATGCAAAAGTGTGTTTTTATTATACGAGTGAATTTTGTTTGTTTTACAAAATATTGTGTGTAAGATTTGCATGGAAAAGTTAGACCAGTAATGCCAACTGCATACATGTATTTAATTTTAGCGAACTTTTTGCCTTGAGGTCGGTTTTAATATCAATTCAGATCGGAACGAAATTTTTCTGTATACATTGTGTTTTATGCTGTTGGTGCCAGTAAATGCAACACGGGAAACTTCCATGCAGACTTCATTTAATGGGTAACCTATATTAGTCCTTAAAAATGTAAGAAGTAAACAGTGACACACAGATATTAGGTGCCACTGTAAAGATTTTCTAAATAACTTTTAATACAACGTTTTGTTATAAGCGTGTGGTTATTGGACTTCTGTTACCAAAATTCATAACAACATGAAAAACGCTGACCAAGTTTATAGGTGACCCTAGTTTTGATATTTAATTAAATATTATAAATCATGTACCTTGTTTTAAAGGGTCCAAAAAAATACGATTTCTCAGAAAATAGTCCCAGGTCATCGAAGCGCTACGTAAACGGTGCAAAGGCTCATTCTTAGGAAGTATACATGTTCTAGAAAGTTGTTTATTGAGAGCTTAGGTATATTTATATACATTCGTAGCTGGTAGTTTCTCGAATTTTGTACGCTTTGCCATCTGTAGAACTCAACCAGGGGAAAAAGGCAACAAAAATCGTTTTCTTTTTTAGTTTTTGCGATTTTGTTCTTAAAGATGAAGATTTTTAATTTTAAGAGGTTATAACTTTGCCGCAGAAAGTAAAAATTAAAATTCCGGACAGTTCGCAAAATATAAGCTCAGAAAATGATCAGTTTTTCAACACTGACACTAAGGCATTGCAATTTTGATTTCAGCAACGACATCCATTTGTGCAGAGTCCAACTTATACGAAGAATTTAAGGAAGCTGGGAGTTCATTGAATAGTTGGTTAATATATTTAACATGCATTGAGGGATTGTATTCTTTTCGGCTGGTATGTTGGTCAATCGTAGATGCCTTCAGAGCATTAAGAATTAACCCACAAGAACATGGCATTGTTTTTGCAACTGCATTTACCGATATGAAATACATACATCATTCGACGATGCCTCAAATTCTGAAAATGTATTTCCTCTTGATATACTTTAAGTCTTTATGGTATTTCCCGAGAAATACATACACACATATATATTAAGTTTTCTTAAAATGCTTTCTATTTATCAGTGCAACATTATTTTTCTCCCAAATTTCAATTATTTTGTTTGCAATTGACGGAGCGCATCTTGCATACGATTAAAGTTTTTGATATTTCCTTTTCGCGTAGTATTATTTTAGGGGGCTTATTCAAAAAATTAAAATCGATATCATTTGTACTTTAATTCAAATTTTCCATACAAAATTTTCTTAATATATAAATTAATATTTTTTGAATACACCTATTTTATTTAATTAATTTTATTCTGATGCATTATGTTATAACCAGGGTAAGGCAAAGAAGCCTTTGATTCGTTTTGCTCATTTCTTAAGTTTTATTAAAAAAAATACTTTATTCCTTAAATTTGCTTTTAAATACAACTTGGCAGTTTTTTTATTAGGAAAATCAGTTCTTTTGTAGAATCTAGGAATTAAGATGCAGAAGTCTATTAAAAATGTAAAAATGTTATTTGAAAATCTATCTGTGAAATCTGATGTAATTTACAATAAAGATAATTTCGAGCGTATTTGAGCAAATATTCTTAAACTAGAAACGCTTTATATGAAGACATACGTTAATTTGTAAAGCAAAAAAAAAAGGTCATTCAAATCGGTGGGCACGGCGAAAAGTTTTTATCATTTTAAACATTTCATATAAATGATACAAATAACAACAAACACAAAACTGTTAAAATTGTCGCTCTGAGATGAAAAAACTCATCCAAGCAGCAAGTACAACAAAGTGATAAAAATTCAAAGTAATTGATACAAAACTAAATGTAGACAGAAAGTAAATCAAAGCTCTGGTGGTTCAGTTGTCTAAGCAGCAATGCATAACAGTGCATGTTTAGATGAAGCCGGAGTTCGAAGCAAAAGGGTGCTGATAAGTGTCATAGCAGTTACGAAACAGCCAGGTTGTACCCCAGCTAATAAGTCGTCAAATTTACTTTTCTTGTCGCTACAATTTATCACAAAAATCCTTCTTAATTGAAGGAAAACTCATAACTCAGAAGTTCGATTAACATTCGAATTAATGTTCCGACATCTCCAGGAATATATTCTTCAGTTTGAACAGTGGTTAAACTCTGGAGAATGAAAGTAAATGATCAGAAATGTGTTTATGTGAAGGGAGACATGCACGCCAATTCGTATAAATGATAAAGTTGTCCCTCAACACTCACGCGTAAAATATCTTGGTATTCTCTTGATCAGCGGCTTACTTGGAAGTTCCACATTGAAGCAAAACTTACACAAATGAAGCTTAAACTGAGCTCCATTGGTTGATAGGAAGAAACTCCACGCTCAGCCTAGACTGTAAACTTTTAATATATAAATCGCTTATAAGCCAATATGGTTTTACGGTGCGCAACTATGGGGCTGGCTCAGCCTATCTTGTAGAGAAAATCCAAAGATGGCAGAACAAAATTTTACGTTTAATTACTTCGGCTCCATGGTATGTCAGAAACATAAATATTCATCGTGACTTGAATATGCCACTTGTAACTTCAGAAATCGCCAAAGTCGCAGGAAAATATTTAATTAAACTTGAGCCGCATCCTAGTCCCATTGCACGCAGTATTTTGGACCATCGTGGTCACATTAGATTAAAAAAGAGGGAAACTGCAGCTCTAATCAGAAATTCAACAGATTTTTTTTTCGTAAGATTCTCTGTTCAAAATTAAAAACGATATGTCCAATTTTATTACGTAATACGTCAGAAAAACCTTGAATTATGCTAATCTTGAGCTGTTCTAATATAATTTTCTTGTTTCTCAGTTACATTGAGGGATAAGTAAACAAACACTTTTTTTCTTGAAAAATTTATTAAAAAAAATTTTTAAATAATAGAAATTTTGAAAATCGTTCCCGGTTTCTATATTTATTCATAAAGCTGCGTGTAATACAAATAACAAACAATAACAAAACCATCATTTCCTGAATTCTGTGGGTAAATGTTAATTTTATTCCCGATAAAGCAAATATATGCACTTTGCCGAAAACATGTTCGGACAAAATCTACTGTTTTAGACAAAATGCTAATAAACGTATCCATAGAGTTTAAAACTCTTTCGTTTGATTGTTTTGCCAAGTATTCAAATAACTCACAAGATCTCATTGACAAGCGTTGCTATTTAAGTCAATATTTCATTATTTTTAAAATACAAGTAACAAGAGCAACATTCAACCTACTTCTTAAAATTTGTTATGTAAAAAAAGCTTGCTCCATAAATCTGTATTTATTAAAGCCTTTGAAAAAGCACTCAAAACAATCATAATGATTCACTGGTTTTGTGAATCATATGGATGAATCAGGATTACAATTAGTAACAGGCATTTAGTAATAAAAGTCTCATTACTCGTAATGTGAACCATGCAATGGCATGATTTATTTTTTTTAGTGTTAAATGCTATACCAGTATTTATTATTGAAAAGCAATAAATATGCAATTTGATTCGCAATCAAACAGATCCCTGTTCGGTAAGCATAACACATCAAAAAAATATAGTGGGCATCCAAAGTTTGTTTGCTTGTTGCATAGTGTAATCGAAGATCATTTCTATTCGATAATTAAAACAAAAAAATGTGACAAATTTATATATAAATTTAATTATGTTTTGAAAATAGTTCATTATCTATTTGTTTTATTTTTTTGCTATATTTTGCGTATCTACGGCTTTTTTGTCGAAAAATTTATTTATTTTGAGTTTTTTCCTTGCCCTGGTTATAACAAATTTTGCTTACACTTTTAGCTGCATACATCTATATTGTATGTATGTATGTGCATTAGGTGGTAACGTTTTCGGTCGTTACTCTTGCAAGGTCCTACCTCACAGTCCGCGTTGTTTAGATAATAAGAAAAAACTTTTTTGTAATTTAATTTGGTGGAAAAACTACAAGTAACAAAGTGATTTCTAAAAATTATTTGACATATTTTGTTTTTCACTAAATAGTGGTAAGGTCCTGTTGGACTTGTGTGAAGCTACTCTGCTGGAACCATTTTATTTGATTGTAACCAGGAAAGTTTTGCAGGTCAGGCACGAAACATAATGGTCCGAGATCACTGTAACTGCATATTTTCAACCGTTCTCGAAGGCCTTGAATGACAGGATTTTGATTTTTCCAATGTTGAACCGGACTCTACAAACTTTTGGCCCATTTATCAATGAGCTTAGGCTTGGCGCGTCATTTTAATTTCGTATTTGCTGAAAATTGCACGGCCCGCTCTCGAGAAACGCTCCATAGGTTCTAAATTACTAGAAGGCTACCGTATGACATACCCACCGTGCCCCTCAGCATAGTTGCGTTCATGCAATAACCAAAACAAATGTCATCTTTCACAGCTGAGACACCTATAGTTTGAAATAAATTACTTTTAGCGATATAGTCCAAAATATACAATTTTGTATTCCTCTATAGTCAAATTCATACAAATTATTAACGATACAGTCCATTAGCGATATAATCACATTTGTCATATATGCCATCTATGTGTGGTTATTTAAAGCTCACATACATGCAAATTATTTAGGATATTGTCACATATACACATACATTTAATGTTTGACAAAATAGAAGAAAACCGCTCGAAAAAGTTCATTTAAATTAAACTAAGCTAAAGTAACATTTTTTTTAAAAGCTTTTTTTATTTTTTATGAATAATTTTATATATTATTGGGCATATTCATAAAAATGTAAAAAAAAAATTTAAATTTTAAATGTGTTTCAAGTCAAATATTTCATACACAATTTTACTAAAATTGATTTCAAATACATTTTATTTTTATTAATACACCCCTAAATATTTAACTTTTTGAAGTTGCGATATATCAGTCAGAAAGTATCCAATGGAATCAATCAATACTAATTTCTTTTATCAGAATATTTTGTTCTCTTTTACCTTACTTTATAAACGTTTTCATAATTAAACCTGGTAGGGACATTATTACAACGTACTGATAGCTATCTGTAGGTTTTTGTCAGACTGTGAAGATTTAAATTCGTTTGAATTGAAAATTTTTATACACTCAACAACTGCAGTCAGCTTTAGGTGTCAAATTATGCATTCACAGTGAAATATACGGCCGACAAACTAAGTATCAGTGTAATGACTTTTAAGATACATAGGGACTTATTCAAAACTTATACAACATTTAATAAGCTGTTATTTGACAAATAATCCATAGAAATTTGAAATTTGTCAAATAACAGCTTATTAAACGTTGTATAATTTTTTTGAATAAGACCACTAGTATTTATGTATTTGTTTATAAGCTATAAACTACGTATAGTATGAACATATAACGCGTGTTTTTTTTTAACTGTTTAACAGCTGTCGAGTGATTTATTTTCAATGTGGTTTGGCTACGTCAACAAACAAAATTATCGCATTTGGAGTGACGGTAATCCTTAAGTGTGTGTATGTCGAAACCCCGTTACATCAAGAATAACTGACTGTTTGGTGCGCTTTATGGGCTGGTGGAATCATTGGTCCGTACTTTTTCAAAAACGATGGTGGCCAGAACGTTACAGTCAATGGTGATCGGTATAGAGCCATGATTACTAACCTTTTCATTCCTGAATTGAATAACCATGATGTCCAGGAGATGTGGTTTCAACAAAATGGCGCAACATGTCACACAGCTCGTGCCACAATAGATTTATTGAAAGACACATTTGATGACCGCCTAATTTCACGTTTTGGACCTGTGAATTGGCCTCCAAGATCTTGTGATTTAACAACACTAGACTACTTTTGCATGGCTATGTAAAGGCATTCTATTCTATGCGGATAAGCTACAAACGCTTGACCATTTGGAAGACAATATTCGCCGTGTTATTGCCGATATACAGCCACAAATGTTGGAAAGTGTGATGGAAAATTGGACGCCATTCTGGTCATATGCCAGAAATCATATTTAAAATGTAATGCCACAAGATTATCTTTCGGTTAAATAAAATGCATGTCAATTAAATCTGTCCGTCGTTGTTTTATTCCAACTTAAGTTTCTTTACCCCTATAAAAAACACCCTTTATAATTGAAATAAAACTGTTTTTATAATCACATAAATTGCTTATATCAGATTTAGCATATACATATGCCATATTGTGGCATATAAAAAATTATGCTTATAGTCGCATTAGCGATAGAGTCACAACATTGCGTGCAACTAAGGAATGTGCGAAAAGTACTGTGGCAGCATAAGCCAGTACAAAAATATTAAAATACTAAACGCTATGAAGCTCTAAATAACTCTTTTATTTGTAGCTATGCCCCTGATAATGCGGCTGAATTGGCTGATTTTGAAAATGATATTTCTGCCTTTTCGTTTCGCTATGTGGATGAGTCTGAGGTTCTTATAGCATTAAATAAAGTCAAATCTAATTCTATTGGTGTAGGCGGTATTCTGATTAAGTTTATAAAGCTTGTTTTTCCGCACATACTTTACACATTTCATAGTGCTTCCCACCGTCTTGGAAATTGGCACTAGTAGTGCCTATTCCTAAATGTAAAATAGTTAATGATTTGGATGACTTTAGACCTATATCAGTCCTTCCTTCTCTATCGAAGATTGTTGAACACCTTATTAAAGACCATATGCTTAGCTTTTCTCTCGTAATATTTTTAAATCTCAGTTTGCTTTTCGCTGCGGTCACAATACCACTACATTATTGCTTACCCTTACTGATTCTATTAGAAGGACTTGAATATGGGTAAAGTTGACGCGTTAATTTCTCTTGATATATCTAAAGCTTTTAATAGTATTTCCCGTTCTGTTCTGAACAATAAGCTCAATTACCAATTCAAATTTTCTAATTCTGCTCGTAAACTTGTCTTTTCATATCTAAATGATAGATCTCAATTTGTTGACTTTAGAGGTAACCAGTCTACTGACGTAGTCTTAATGCAGGTGTTCCTCAGGGTTCTGTCCTTGGGCCTTTACTCTTCATTTTATGTATTAATGACTTGTACTTATGTACTAACTCTTTGGTATGTAGCAGTTTCCTCTTCGCTGACGACGCGTTTCTGTTATTTAGTGGTGATTGCTTGACTTTTGATCTGCTAGAACGTAATGTTAATGACACCCTTTCTCATGCTGCTCAATGGGCTGTGGCAAATCATCTTGCCATAAACTAAATCTAAATCCCTTGTTTTCGGTGCTAATGTATCTTCTCCTGGTCTTAATTTTCATCTTGAATCGTTCTCTATTGAAACTGTTCTAAATCACAAGTGTCTAGGTACCATTCTTGATAATCGTCTGTCATTTAAAGCTCATAATAACTCCTTGTCTGGTCGAATTTGGTGCTTAATCGTGCTTTGCTTATGCCTCTTATACTTTATAGTATCGAATTAACTTCTGGCTCATCAGTAGCTAATTTGGATAGACTGCGTCTTATCTTTAATGCCGTAGTTAGATTTGCTTATAACATAAAACGTCGTGATCACGTTTCTTCATTTGTATTTGATTTCCTAGGTTGTTCTTTTGATGACTTTATTAAACTTTGTACATTCAGTCTATTTCATAATATCATTAAATTTGGGTTGCCGCTGCCATTGCGTAATAGAATTACATTCCTTAGCTCATCTAGAAATCCCCAGATTTTTATTCCTAGAATTCATAAATTGACCTTGAGAGATCGTTTGTTGTAAGAGTAGCCCGCTGGTGGAATTGCTTACCGTTTGAGCTTCGAATTTTTTCTCAATCAAATAACGTATTTCGACGTAAACTATTGTTGTTTCTTGATTCTCTTCCATTTTGAAATGATCTATCTTATTTTTCTATAGGTAGGGCGTTTCTACTGCTACTTTGGAACTAATTTCGATTTTGTTTTTTGTTTGGCACTGTAGCAGATTGATGTGAGTTGATGTGCTTAAGATTTTAGCTTATTACATTATATATTATTCAGGCATGTCATACAATCCGATCGGAATGGTTTCGATTTCGATGGGAATTCAATTCAACTAATATTTAGCTTCTTCAGACTGTAAAAAAATTCAAAAGTGCTAAAGAAGCCTAAAGAAATCAAAGGAAAAAAGTTTTATTTCAAAAAGAATTTCGGTTCAGCTTTGTGAGAGAGCAAGAATAGCAAAAGTTACACTTTCGATCGGACCTGAGTTCTGTGACATGGCTGATTGTATTATATTTATGGATTATTGCATCTCAGAATTGTTATTACTTTATTTTGGTCTTAATGACTTGATATTTCCTTAAATGATTTTTTGTTCACTGCACCCAATAATTTGTTATTCTGCATGTTATTTGTATTAAAAAGCCTTAAGAAGATACGCATATAATGCATATTAACAGCAATACAAACTACTAAAATGCGTATTGGTTTTGAGAAGGCTGGGCTTCCAATAATTCATGCTGCAAAGATTTATTGTGATTGAACAAACTATTCTTTATACAAGAGTATTAAATTATAACCATTTTACACTGGCTTCATTAATTTTAAAATTAAATTTTGGCTATTCAATTAAGCTGAATTCGCTACAGCGTTGCTAAATGTGCAAATTTATCTGCACTTTGCAATTGCTTGAAGCTTTGAGCAGTTTTAAAGTTTTTGAAATTTATTATTTTAGGTTAAAAGACCTTTATGGTTAGTTTCGCCAGTCTTTCAGCATGTCTATATGCCACCGACATTTCGCTGATGCTACTCAGCGGCATATGACATGCTGAAAGACTAAGCAACCAACCATAAAAGGTCTTTGACTATAATAAATTTCAAATAAAATACTTAATAGTGAATAAATCATTTTCGAGTATTTTTATCATTTAAAATTACTTTTGTATGTTTGTATATTAATTTAAAAACTTTGATTACTTAAACATGCAGAAATATATGCAACGCCTATACTTTATTGCACCATCAGTAAAAAAGAGCATATTATTTTTCCGATTTATATTTTACAGTTTTATTATTATTTCAATATGAACGAGCTGATTCATTAAATTCGTAGTGCATGTTGATCGAAGTTCATTTTAACTTTGATATGATTTTAGAGCAAACTGACCTAATTACTACGTATACCTAAACACATACATATGTGTGTATGTGTGTGTGCATGTGCATATAAATAACGGTTGGCTATAAAAAAATATCCAAAATATTTTCGCTGCAAACAAACTTTTTCTCGATTTCTTTCTACATGTATGTATGATGTGCATAGAAAATAAGTTTTCAATTATGCAATTGCAGTTTTTCTTGCATGAAAGGCTGAAGAAAAACTCCAGACATTTTCTAACCTAAATCATAATGCATACCAACTTACATACATATGTGCTTATACATATAATTTTTATTCCCTGGGGTTATTGTTTTCCCAATACGGGAAATGAGAGAGAAAAAGAAAATTTTGCCAAGATTGTTATTCGTGACCCGCCTGCATTCGCCACATTCGATTCCTTCACATTAAAGTATGTTTTTTCTTCACGATTATTTTAACATTTACATTTATTTATATTTTATTATTTATCGTATTTAATTCTAAAATGCTTCCACATTTTTATTATTATCTAAACTTGCATGCACCACTTCTCTAGATATTTTGTAGTTATAAATTATTTCAAATAAAAAAGTCTATGAAAATGCCATAATTCGATATTTCCAAAATAAATATCCGTTAGTAGTTCTATTAAAATGTAATATAATAATCAAGTCATGGTATTCATTTAAAAGAACAAAAAAGAGAACTCACAATCAAAGTGTTTTACGAGAAAATCTCTGCTAATTAATTTGGCATTAAATATTGATTTTTCTTGTAAAATTTTAGATGCACATACATACATTTGCATGTATGTATGTTACAGACTTTAAATAATTTGTTTTTTTTTTTGTTCATTTAACATTGGCGATACAATCCAAAATACACACAAAGAAAAATCACATACATAAATATGTATGTAAGAAATTTTCATTAAAATATTGTCTAAAAGAAAAAGATTTTTTTTTATTATTATTTTTACACTATTCAGTTGTATGTATGCATCTACATACATATATATTATTTTTTTATATTTACATTCTGAATTCCATCACTTATACATATGTACATGCATATGTATAATGTAATTTTCCCCGTGTCTGTCCTTTTCTGAAAACAATTAACACAAAGGAACTTTTATAAATTTGTTAATGCGTCCTGGCAATTGCTTAAATTTTATTTTTTCATGCTTGCATACATACTTATGTATATGTATACATATGTTGTAAATCACTTAAAAATTGAATTTTGTATTTAAAGAATAAAATCAATTGAATGATAACGATTTCTTAATCTGATACGTTGAGCAAAATGAAAGATGGAATCAATAGTTTGCAAATAATTTAGTCACACACTGGCATAAAATTTTATAAAAATTTCTCGATACCTTGAAAATTTGTTTTCCTTTTAAATATTTTGAATTTTCTTTCAGAAACGATTAAAATGACTTGAAAATATATCTTATTGTATTATATTATGTATAAAATATCAAGGTTACAGTGTTATGAAGTAAAGTTAGTTTCTTCTCTATTGATTTGTTTCATTACGCAGAATCATTTTTAAGGGTAACAAAGAAAAAGTTGAATTGCTTAAGAACACTTGAGGGTTGAAATCAAAAGCGTTTGCTGTAACATGGGTTTAAATATTTTTGTTACTTAAGTCCGCTGTATGTTTTTTGTCAATGTGGTACTTAAAATGTATTTTGGTTTGAATTTACCGAAAATCAGGTGCATACGTGATGGAAAGGAAAGCAGAAGCAATTTTGAAGTGGTGGGTTTCAAAAATTCTAGGGTTACTAGAATTTTAATTAAAGCTTTTAAATTTGAGTTGAGGTGCATTTTCTTTTTTTATAAAATGCATTTTTTTATATTCAAAATACACACAGAAAAAAAACAAGTTAAAAACGTATAAAACAAGTTTGATTTCAGTGGTAGGTTTGCTCCATACGCTTTTCAAAATAATTCAACCTGTTTTATTTTTAATCTTAAAAAAAACATTTTTTGCTGTTAAAACAATTTTAGTTTCTGTTAATTTTATTAAGTTTTGATTTAATAAAGTAGCAGAATTGATATCAATTTTGAACTGGGCCATTGTTTTTGTAGAAGGTTAACATGATTTTAATCAACATTTTTTCATGTTGATTTTGTCTTAAAATTTTTTTTCTTTGTTGACTTTTTGCAGCCAGGGTATCATTTTATATGAAACTTTGTTTTAAATAATTTATTTTCAATATTTCGCTAACAATTTGTAGTATCGTCAGGAAAATTTTAAT
>BGZK01004254.1:0-15227 GCA_005406025.1 Eumeta japonica | reverse complement strand
TCCAACTCTCGCTTGATCGGGTTTTTTTTATTCTACTGCCTTAATCCCACTTAGGACTAAATAGTTAAAAAGGTTAATTACGCATTTCTCCAGCAACATTTTATATCAGATTACACTTATAAACGTATATCGTATGAGGGAAGTACCTCTTATCAAAATTTCAAAATCAAATCAAAAATATCTTTATTTCATAAGTAACTGGACTTCATTTGAAACACGTTATTAACGAATTTTTTTCGACATTAAACGTTCCACCTGTTCCAAACGCTGATTCACCTTGAAAAGAAGGGGCAAAAACTCAAGAGTTGCTCTTTTTTGATTAAAAATACGAAATACTGAATGATGAATAAAATTAGTGTAACATTTAGAAATGACATGAAGCAACCTGATAGCCGAGCAGTTAATTCCACGAATTTTTTTCATTAACATATTTCGATACGGTATAATAGCCCTTATAACATATATTTTTAAAGAAACGTTTAAATTCATTAAATGACAAATTTTGAATTTCAGCTGGGATTTTGTTATAAAAGCGAACACGTCGGACCTTAAATGGTTTGTTTACTTTACTGAGACGGTTTTATAAGCAGCAACGTCGTTTTTATGTCTAGTGATGATGTTACGGTTACTCCTCATTTTTGGGACAATTTTATATTTCTCTTGACATATATCAGGCTTTCGTATATGTAATGCGACGCTCAGGTCAAAATATTAATTTTCTTAAATTTCTCTCTTAGAGATGCCTTTGGTCTCAAATTATAAACAGCACGGACAGCCCGCTTCTGTAGCACAAAAACTGTGTTAATATCAGCTGCATGACCCCGTAATAAAATTCCGTATGTCATGAGACTATGAAAAGAACTCAAGTAAACTAATCTCGCGGCGCTATCATCTGTAAGTGCCAAATTCTTTTGCTGCATATTCTGCAGCTAAGCCTTTTCTCTAATCTCGTAATATGAGTATTTATACAGAAATTAGTATCTACATCTAGACCAAGAATAATAGTTTAATAACTATTGTAGTAAACAATAACACTGCAGCATAGAAATGAATATATTTGCATGACGCAATTCGAGAACTGCCCAAATCATCACTCATCGCATAAATGTATACACATAAAATAAATGGATATAAAAAACAGTAAAGCTAAGAGGTTTTTCATTCTATAATAGATCATTTTCTTCCAAATTATTTCGCTCCATTATTTATTTATACTTTCTTTACATTCTTCAATTTTAGTTAAATGTAAAAACAAAATAAGATGAAAACCGCCTTAAAACCTATGTAAATAATTTGTTGTTTTAGAATCGGTTCTAGCAAAAGAGAAATTAGACACAGTTGTGTTTTCTTAGAAAAGTAAAGTATCCTTTTGAATTAACACTTCACATTTCATATTCATGTTTCGGTGTTTTATATTTTTTTTTTGTCTTGCTTTGTTGAAACCGACTTGAAAAACAACTAAGTATTCATTTAGGTTTTTGAAGGCTCTTTATGGTTACAAGTCAAAATGACAAAAACAGAACTCTTATAGTTTTGTCACGTCTGTCCGACTGTATGTCACTGGCATTTTATTCAAAAACTTCAAAACTTTTATTGATAAAGTTTGTAGTGTATGTGTCTTGTATAAATCACTACTTATTTTGGTAATTAACTAACAAAAATAAATATTTCTAAAGGCCCCCCTTAGGCAATTTTTAGAATTTCGGAAATAATTGCTCCGAAAGTTGCAGAAATTGTGTATCGCCCTTTTAATTTTCTAAGCCGTATGCTCAGAAAATATTAAAAAAAATGACGGATGTAACGCTCAATTAATATTTCAAAGAAAATTATTTTAAATATGGTGGGATATATTGTTTTGAGTTATTGCCGAAAAACGAGTATTATGAAGATACACTCTTTTGCTGATGCACTTTCGTATATACTGGTTTAATAGTAATAGTCGACATTCCTTCTTGTTTTTCTATTAGTTATAGCCGACTAAAGTGCTTATACTGTTCTGTGCGGGAAACATGGAAAAAATATAACAACGTACTTTTTCATCTGTAGTGCATTTCTTTGTAATAATGGCTTCGGAACCTTACAATGAGCATGGTCCGACATGCTCTTGACCAGTTTTATTTATGTTATTTTATTAAACATTTTTTAGTTATCGGTTAATTATAACATTATAAATTATTAACCCAATTGGTATGTGGATTGAGCCATGGTTAATGTAATTGGCATGGTACCTCTTTTACTCTTATATGGGCCAAGTGGTAGAGCAATTCCGATTCCTAGCTTTTTGTACACTGATACAAGTACCAAAGTCTTCTTAGTTAGAATCTAACTGTGAGATTATTCTTTTACGTTATGATACAAAATTATTCTATACAAAACAAAAGTTCTGCAATTCAAACAGATCATATTTAATGACCCTATTTCTACTTTTATTGGTAAAGAGTTCCCATGTGTTTCTACTTAGTTTATCACATTATTTTGTATAAATGAATGGAAATATGTAGGTAGATTAATAAGTATTTTAATGATGTGTACACTAAGTTTTGCTAATATCCATTGAAGAGGTATTTCTGAAAAAAAATCACAGTAACTTCTTACTATTAAGGAATGATGTGACCTTCACCATCAATGCATAAACATGAGATGATGACTCATAAACTGAAACATTTAAATAACTTAAAAGAGAATTCAAACACACTATACGTGCCTATATAATATTTAAGGCATCTTTCGATTTTCCTTAGGATCATCTGATCCTAATTTAGGGACTATGGAACAAGCTCGAGGATATGCTCTTCGTAACAAAAAAATATTATTTCAATTGTGACGAAATTATCTCTGAAAAGAAACTCCTCTTGTTTTACAGTCGGTTATTAATTATAAACTTGTTTTCTAAGTGATGACTGAAGTATGGAAACAACAAAATGCTATTGTTTTATACATTTTTAAAACAAATAGATGGCAGTATGTCCACTAAGTTCAGAAAATCAATTAACGATTTTCATTTGATTTCAAACACGAAAGTCGTATAAGTTTAAAATTTAATTTTGCCTATTCCTTTGTTTAGTACTTTAACTAATTGACTTGCGAAGAAAACATTCCAAGTTAAGTAAATTTGTTATATAACGAAACTTTCTTTCAAAGGATTTGAGGAACGTTGTAAATTGCTGTAATTATGTTTTAAGTGATTTCTATATGACCTGACATTTATATAAAACACAGTTTTTCATAGGCGAAACCAAGTGTATATGTTGTTTATCCTAACCACCCATCTTTGATCTCTTTTATAAATAGGTCCTAAATTTAGATTTTTGGTAATACCACGCTAATATCATTCTATCAATTTCAACTATCTTTAATCGACTTTTAAAAAGGAGAAGTTTCTTAATTCATCAGATTTTTTAAGTAGGCTTAGTGATAGGTCTTTAACATGTCTACTGTTTCCCATAATTTGTTGCATATTGAATTAGGAGTACTTTAGAGGTGGTTCCATATAAATTGAATTTTACATTTAAAATTCAATGATAATTAGTTATTCCAGTTAACGACGAATCATTCACGTATAATTGAAAAATCTGTTTCCCATAATTTGTTGCATATTGAATTAGGGGTACTTTAGGGGTGGTTCCATATAAATTGAATTTTACATTTAAAATTCAATGATAATTAGTTATTCCAGTTAACGACGAATCATTCACGTATAATTGAAAAATCTGTTTCCCATAATTTGTTGCATATTGAATTAGGGGTACTTTAGGGGTGGTTCCATATAAATTGAATTTTACATTTAAAATTCAATGATAATAGTTATTCCAGTTAACGACGAATCATTCACGTATAATTGAAAAATCTGTTTCCCATAATTTGTTGCATATTGAATTAGGGGTACTTTAGGGGTGGTTCCATATAAATTGAATTTTACATTTAAAATTCAATGATAATTAGTTATTCCAGTTAACGACGAATCATTCATGTATAATTGAAAAATCTGCGCCGTTTAGTGGTTCCTTTTATGTGTAAAGGAAAGTACGTACTTCAAAGACGACCCTATAAATTTTGATCAAGATCTCACGATGGAGTCTACGACAAACTAACAAAACTTTCAAATTCTTAACGTAAACGATACTTGGGTATCGAGACATTTCAACTATCTAGACGTCGTTATATTGAAGTAAAACACTAGTGAAACTCGACAACGATCAATGGAACTCCCAATGGCTTACAATAAGAATGTGTTCTATATTTGTTCTCATGTCTATTACAATCAAATTGAAATCCAATTGCAATTCGCTTATGTTCATCGCCACGTTAAGTATAGAAAACATAATAAAGTTCTATAGTCAGGAAATAGGTATATCAGACTGGACAAAGAGTTAAATACCTCTTAACAAACCTTTTTTCGTCAAAGAGTGGCGTAAGAACATGTCAGAATATTTTTGGGCACATTGTGTTTCACTCTGACTGTACGTTTCTTTCATTATGGTAACATAATTGTGACTATAATAAAAAAAGCAACATAAAAAATTTTGATGGTATCTAATATAGTTGAACACACATTAGATAATTTTTTATCAGAAATAACATTTTGTAATTGTTACATTTTTACTAAAACTTATTCATTATGAAGTTTTTTTTATCTCTTTAGCTATTTAAAAATCAGTAGAGCTATAGAGCTAAACATTTTTAGGTTCTAGGAATCTATTTCGACTATTTTACGAGTGATGCGTCTTTGTGTGTGTGTGTGTGTGTGTGTGTATTATGCCTACACCTGCATATATGCATTGTATATGATGCATATATTTTATATTATACGTAATAAAATCACAAATCAACGACGAGAAAGAGAAGGTTGAAAACGAAAATTAAGAGACGTATAAATCCTTACAAAATTAACTTAATTTACATAATGTAAACTTGGACGATCCACTTAGTTCATTACAACCACGTTCAATTCTTGAAGAGCTGGTGGAACCGTACATAACCTTACAACGTCATAAAATAAGCAGCAACAAACTGTAACGCCTCTCAATTTTAATGTTAATAACGCTTATCGGTATTTGCACACGGAAGTTTAAATTATCGAAAAGTAACAAGTTTCAGTACTGTCGATTTCAAAACTTTTACGACATTGTTAACAATTTATAACTTTTTTATTGTATCGTTAACACCATAGAAAACATAGTAGCAACGTGTTCCTAAGATATACGAATAAAAATGTATCTTGCATCGAATTCTTGTGTCCTAATAAATGCTAGTTATAATATGCAACATGTTAGCTTTTTGTATGCGGCATTTGTTAAAACTACTAATTTTCTGAATGCAACGGAAATACATGGCAGGAAATACGGAAAAACAAGCTACTCTATATACTATATATAAGACTTCATAATGTCTTTATGAACATTCGGAGATGCTTTTGTTGCATCTTGTCAACGAGGGCGAATGTACACATAACGTTTAAAAAATGTGTATTACGTAATACATGAAATCAATTTGACAAATACCGAATGTAATATTTTAGAACACATTTACTTATTACCTTGAGCACCGTTGGCGACTATAGACTGGCGGCATTTTTTTTATATTTTTGACCAAGAACGTCTCGTTTAGAAGAACTCTTATTTTCAGGTTATTTAGACAAGGATTGATGGTGAAGGATTCCAAAATGTTAAGGAGGCATTATTTATTGACCAACTCTTGGAAATTTGACGTAATATCACTTCTGCCTACAGACATCGTGTACAGATGGTGGAAACCAGGAGCATGTGATTCGGTTAGTAAATTTATTCATTTTTAATGTTTTAGAAAATAAACAACTCTTTTATTTTGCAGTACCTTTCAATTCATATTTTATTTGACACGTTCAGGCAAATTTTTTCGTGTGGAACTACATAGGTACGCACTCATTCATCCAAAGAAAACTCGACGAACTAAATTGTACCAAAAAAAAAATGTGTATATTGGTCACACAATATACACGTAACAGCGATCGTAACAGATACAAATTATGGGTCTTTGCAGTATTGATTAAATTTAGGGTTAAAGTGGCTAACTGCGTTTTCACTTTCGACTTCAACATTACCCTGTTTTCCTACTTACAGTCCTTAAAGAATAAGAAACATTTTATGCTTACTTGTCCAGTATATTTTACATTGTACGTGCACATCTACGAACATAGCTATCATTTTATTTATGTAGAAAAATATTTGGTTTATACACGTACATTTGCCTTTTCCTTTAAAAGTAAATTTAGTTTACTAAGAGAATATAGCAAAAATCAGTAAGATTTTGAAAGTGACCACGAACGTACGTCTGGCGTGAAGGACGGTCTCCCAAAAGATTGACTGATGTTTTCATAAAGGTCGCGAGCCACCGTCGGTAATTGATGATCAGGGATTATATGTCATGAAAATCTAAGGAGAGGCTTATGTGAAGCTGTGAACGGTTGTCCAATAGCTAAAACTAAATTTAGTTTTGCTAATTCAATAATGCCTGCTCAGCATACTAAAGCTACGTGCATAGGAAGTATTCAATTCTGGTAAAGTTAATTCAGAAAAAAAAAACTAGTTGTTTCGTTAGTCCGATAGCAAATACCACGAAAAGCAAGTTTATCCCCTAATAGGTATTTTGTAAAATAAGTTTTAATAAATATTTTGTCAAGTGGTAGGTCCTAATTTGCGTGGGTGATATTAACGGTACCCATTATAGAATAAAAAAAATCTTTTATAGCTGTTTCTTCATACCCTTATTAATCACTCAATTCTCATTGCAACGGCAATATTGATCCCTAGTTTCGTGCCAATTAAGATTGATGTATCTGCGGTCAAGCTACTATCGCCTCGCTATTGTCCGCCACCCGTTTTATGCCATTGGATTTTCTTAGATGTAGAAATAAGGAGAAACATTCAATTACATATTTTTGGCTAATCAACGAAAAACCTTAATACTAAAAAAATCTTAATATAAATTATTTTTATCTCAATAGCTGAATCAAGGCAGAAACATAGGATTTGTTTCATCCGACTGTGTTTCTATGCAAAAAATCATTTTATTTGTACTTCTAGCTGTTAACGCTTCTTTTTTAGTTTTAGTCACACTAAGAAGTATAAACTTTCGTATGTGTATAAAACCTTATTTCCTGTTTCAGCTAAACTTACCCTGCCCGGTTATCGTGAGGTTGAACAGATTGTTTCGTTTACCAAGAATGTGGGAGTGGTTTGACAGAACTGAAACTGCTACCAGCTATCCTAACGCTATTCGGATATGTAAGGTCTGTTATTTTCTTGAAATTATTAATTAGGAAAATATCATGAGTATAATAAAAGCATAAGCGAAATATCAAATCTTTAGTATCAAAGCTGAGCTAATGTTATCATTATCCGCTTTTCATTGCGACTATTGGAATACTTGTTCATTTCAAATAATTTTCATTGTTTTCAGGTCGTCCTTGGCTATACTCGTTCTCATTCACTGGAACGGCTGTCTCTACTTTGCCATAAGTTATGCTATAGGTTTTGGAGATCAATGGGTTTACAACAACCGGTTATGCGAAAGACACTTTAGCCCCGTCAATACATTTACAGCTTCTACTGGTCTACCTTAACTCTTACTACTATTGGCGAAACACCTCAGCCAGAGAATGACTGTGAATATTTATTTGTGGTTGTCGATTTTCTAGCTGGTGTGCTTATTTTTGCTACTATCGTCGGAAATATTGGTTCAATGATATCTAATATGAATGTGGCTAGGGTGAATTTCAAAATAAAATGGATGGGGTAAAACAATACATGGCATTTCGAAAGGTTGGTGGCGAATTAGAGGCTAGAGTCATTAGATGGTTTGCTTATACTTGGGCTCAGAGTGGGAGCTTTAGACGAAGAAAACGTTCTTTCTTGTTTACCTGATAAATTGAAGAAGCCAGAAATTGCTATTCGTGTTCATTTAGAAACATTGAGAAAAGTGAGAATATTTCAGGACTGTGAGCCCGGTTTGCTAGAAGCACTGGTTTTGAAATTGAGACTCCAAGTTTTTAGTCCAGGTGATTATATTTGCCGAAAGGGAGACGTTGGAAAAGAAATGTATATCGTTTAAAGAGGCAGGCTCAAGTGGTTGCTGACGATGGCAAAACAGTACTAGCTACTCTGAGCGCAGGATCAGTATTTGGAGAAGTCAGTGTTTTAGAAATTGCAGGTAACAGAACTGGGAATAGAAGAACAGCTAATGTCCGTGCACTTGGATATTCGGATTTATTTTGCTTAGGCAAAAGGGACCTTTGGGAAGCATTAGCTGATTACCCCGATGCTAGAATGACATTGACAGAACGCGGCTGCCAACTTTTAAGAAAAGTCTGTTCATTATTTAATTTTTGTTAATCGCTCGTATCAGTTACACAAATTGTTTAACTTTTATCAATATTGTATTTTAGGATGGTTTACTTGACGAAGAAATATTCCAAAATGCACAGACTACCCAACAAAGTATTGAAGAAACGGTACATAAATTGGAAAATACTGTTGATATGCTGACGAATCGCTTGCAAGATTTACTTACTGACGTTGGAGAAGAGCAAGCTACAATAAAGCAAAGAATAAATAAACTCGAAGTCAGGTTAGCTATTTATTATAACGAACCTGATTAGAAGTAGGAAATTGCATAGCGATATACATAATAATATAATTTATGCTGCGTGAACTTGCATCTACGATACTTATTGCTACGCGTAAATTGTTTATTTATGAATTTTTATAAAAAGACCTACACAAAGTTAGGAAAAAACTTCAAATTATTATAATTCTTATCCACATATTTTACAAAATCGTATATTATACACTAAATATTATTTCATCATGTCAAAATCATTCATTTCCGAAGTACACTTTAGGAAACTGTTAACCATAAAATTAATCAAGAAAATTCTTCAGACCACCTAATTCTTAAAGTAAAATCTTATTTTTGTTTAAGAATTATCACCAGCGATGACGACGACACCGGCTCGGATGAAGATTTGAGCAGCGCATTTGGAGGAGTGGAGACCCAAGCTGAAGTATTGTCTGGTGAACGCTGCATGTCGGCGCACTCTCTGGCAGCGAGACTACTAGTCGGCGGGCCGCCCGCTCCGGTACGCGAGAGGGGGCACTCACTCTCCGTCGAAAGAACACCATATTTGCTGGGGATTGCGTCCGAGCCGCGCAGCAAATCTCTGCGCTTGAAAAAGACATCCAAGGAGAACTAATGTTGTAATTCATACAGTTTTAATGATCGTTAATTTACGTGTTGAAGTAATGAGAACCGACGATTAAGTTCGTATTGCATACTGATGAATAATAAAATTTATTTATGACATTTCTCTCTGATTCCCTTCAGAACAAGAAATTTACACTAGGGCGCTAATAGCTTTGAACGCTACTCGATGTTATGACATACACCACCGATTGCGGCTCGACGATGGGACTAGACGACTTTGTCGAAAAATATATATGACTGTATTTTACAACAAAAAGAAACGTACAACAAAAGAAAACGCTATTTTTGTGACCATCAGTTCTTATAATGAAATAAGGACTATTTATTATCTAAATTAGATGTGTAGGGTTCTATTAATTGATGTTCTTCTTAAAACACATATTAAAGTCTCTGTTAATTTTTTTTTATAATTTCTTTTCAAAGTTTTTCCGAAGAGACAGGAAAATCTTTTAAAATGCGTCAATTAAAGTAAAAAATGTCACGATTACTTTTATAAAAGTGTTGTTTTCTATCCATTCATCATATTAGCGTCTTAAATTATTTACACGTTTTGAATACAAACATTTTTATTTTTAATGCTTTTCAGAAAGTATCCGAATAACACATTGAACAATCAGACACTTTTCAATAAGAACATCTAATATAATAATATAGATAATAAAAACTCTTTGAAATATGTAACGTAAACGTAAAGAATATTTACTATCTTATGTAGAAGTTAATAATCACAAGTAAACTTAATCGAGTTACCCTTGTTCTCATAACTTCAAAACCTACTCGTATAGTAGTGAAATTTAGTACATGTGTACGGCATACAAAAAAAAAATTGTCCCCGACCCTCATAATTATAGGTAGTGTTGTTCTCACCATTGAACTTTTAATCGTTATAGATAACTACCTATTACGTCTAGCAAAGTGCTATATAACCTGTTTAAGGCAAAACAGTTTATTACCTCGATGTTCACTGTCCGTTTCTAAATATAATTATTTATAGACGTCTTCTATTAGTTTAATAATTTCAAATAAGATACTTTCTTCTGAATAGACAGTTAATCTTTGTTGTTGTTAGTGTAAGAATATTAAATATCCAATATTATAATCGATGTCCGAATTACGAAAATGTGTATGTGTATGTGATAAGTTATATTAAAAAGGTATTTATATACCATTCATACAAAACTTTTGCGCTCAGGCATTTATATTATATTAAACTACATGATTCTTAAGTTAGATAGATGTTAAATGTTACTATTTACATGTAAGATCATTATCCTGGATATTAAAACGTGCATCTATACATCATACAATGTCACATATTTATAGATGTTAAACTATACTTCCAATTTTTTCGACACAGTCATAATAGTTATGTACCCTACTTAAAATGTGTTTATTGTAACGTAGTTTGTCTTATTTGTAATCTAGTTTTATAAATGGAACATTAAATCTTATTTTACAAACTAATGGATTTCATTTATAATCATGGCACTGTGTTACTTCATCTTGGATACTGTCAATTCACACTAGCAATTTCGATACTATCATCAACTTATAATGAAGCTATGTCTGCCCCATATATATATATATATATATATATATATATATATATAAAGGGACATAAACTCGGTGGTCAAGCGTCCCGTAAAATCTCGTAAACTTTAATTGAGATCTCACGTCAAATTTAAATAATATACATATTATTACATATATGATTTTTCTTTAGAACAATTATTGAATTTATCTATAACTAAAACAATCTAATATTTGTTACTAAATTGATCCTAAATATTACTATGTTTAAATAAATTCGTTGTATTATTTTTCTGCTTTGTTAAAATAATTGTAGTCTTTTAACAACCATAGCGCAAATTTGACGTGACGAGGGCGAAGGTCCTATCAAATATTACTAAATCTCATCAGGAGTGGTGAGAAGTCGAAATTGAAAGCAGCTTAAATGAATGTTTCCTAACACTATATTTAGACTTATTGAACATCACATTAATACTACAACCAATTCAAGTATTATTGTTAAAGAAAAGAATACAGTAAATTCATAAATATCCCTACTATATAAATGTGGATGTAATAATAATGACTAATATTGTAAATGTGGATGTGAGTTTGTTTGTTACGATTTCACGCAGACACTACTCAACCAATCATTATAAAACTAAGTACGCATATTTTCAAAGGTATTAATTAGAAAGGACATAGATTACTTTTTACTAAAAAAAATACTTTTAAGGAGGGTAAAAAAAATATTTTGGCAGGTATGATTGTTTGTCAAAAAATTGAAAATACTAGCAACTTCAACGCTATCTAGCATTCGAGCAAATATATATTTAACTAGGTTTTACCAGAAACTTTGTTAGCATTGAAGTCCTTAAATAAACATCAAAGTGGCACCAAGTACCACTTGATGCCACTATTTTAACAGGCGTTGGTCAAGCTCAGCTTTGCTGTTACTATAGACAAAGCACAAGAGCAGACATTACAGGTAGCAGGGGTGCTTTTAGAAAAGTCATGCTTCTCTCACGATCAACTATATGTAGCCTGTTTGCGTGTCTAATGCCCAAAATTTACACATTTTTGCACCGGACGGAAAAACTGACAACATAGAATACAAAAATATTCTAAAAAAATATTCTGCATCTTGTCATTTTAAATTATTAGAATTCATAATTATTTATTTTTGTTATAATTAAATATATTTTAACTTTTTTTGTAGTAAATTATTTAAATAAAGCATGTTTTCAGTTTTGAAACTTATTTGTATGCAGTAATTTTAAAATATTGATGATCCCAGTCAAGCAATAAAATATAGTTATCATATTGATTCATTTCTATCGAAATATAATGATCTTTGATATTCATTTAAGGGCTTCAATGCGAGTGGAGCCGCGGGTAAAAGCTAGTAATATAATAAAGAATATTATTATAAAATCAGAAAATATTATTAGAAACTATAAGATTTTAGTTTACTATATTTTAAAAATATGAAATTATAATATATTTACGAAAGATCTCTATTAAAAATTAATTGAACCCTGCAAATTGACACTTATTTACTATGGTGTTATTTTTACTAATGAGAATATCGGGCATATCCTTTAAATCCTTGTCAATAAAATGCCACAAACATCATAACTAATTTTGGCTACCTCCATAAAAACTTCTTTTAAAACACCGTTGTCATTTCCATATCAATGGCAAACGGGAAATATTTTTCTATAAAAAAAGTATTTTGATGACTAAAATCGGCTTTCTATTCACAACTTTTCCTAATTTCGAGACTGTTCTTCAAAGCTAAATCAATTGCATACATAACTTTAACTATTTACTATAATTTATGGTAAGATTTGTTCCTTAAATGCCCAATAAAACTTCTTTCTTCATAACTAAGAATTTCATGTTTATAGTTTGATTGATTCAAATTAAATTTTCGTCATATGTATCCATTTTGAGGTTTTACTGTCTAATTCAGAGAAGACGGTTTAACTTTAATACTGATTTTAGTCCGACGGGTAACAATAGACTAACGAAAACTCTATTCAGAAACGCGTACTAACGTTAATATCAGTACTTGGGTGGGACTAGCGACCATTGTTTTATCAAACCACAAAAAATTATATACGCGAAATAATTTTATATTTGTAGTTATGGAAATAAATGAGTGTGATGATATTAACGATACAGAATTTAAAGAAATTTATGAAATAACATTGTAAAGAAATTAATATACAATGGATCGATTCATTGGAAATCTTTACTTTGTACTTGTTTTGTGATTATTGATGCCTGTTTGTTTATCTTCAATAATTTTAATTTTAGACTTAATTAAGTTCAATAGAAAAACATTAACTTGTTCACTCCAGTTCACTTCATTTTTTCTTTTTGTCGCCTTAGGTTTGTCATTAATTAACGCTATTTCAAATTACAAAAAGTAAAGTAAATCAATAATTAAAATCGAAATTAAAACCTCGTATGCCAATAATGCCATATTAGATCGACCGCTGTCAAAATAATCTCTCGTTAAAGCGACCAATTACAATAGGCAGTTGATTTTTGTTATACGTATAATATAGCATGTATTTGCAAATAGTTAGCATTATTATGTGTTGCCATTTAAAATATCTAATATACCGGTGCTTACAAATACCACGCTTGAGGACGACTCTGAATTGAATTGACGTATGTTAGTTAATCCGGCTTTAGTACTGGTTTAGTTAAAACTACCTTAGTACTAGTTTTAAGACAGCGAAACTGTTCTGGCCATTTGCAGAGTAATGTTGTGTATATGCTGCGTGCGTATTTGGGTGCGTGCGAAAACATGTGCGTGCGTGGTCACAACTATGTTGATACATAAATCTTGTATATTTTTTAAACATATGGAACAAATGAATATTACGGCCTTTAGAAGGATTTGATTAAAAATATTTTTTTTGAAAATGTAACTTTCAACGGTTTGATAATTTCAAAATAGCTAATTTTTAAAATTCCTAATAATTTTAAACTATAAAGCAGGTCGTTTTAAAATCTAATCTGAGAGTAAAATCTAATCAGGAAGTTTTTTTTATAAGAACCCGTAAATTTTAAACTGATCAATTTTAAAATTCAATAATTACTCGAATTAAAGAAAAAAGCAATTTGAAGAATAAAATGACGCAACTGCTGTTTGAAATGGTTTATTTGGTTGAAAAATATCATAGGATTATTTTTTTTTATTTTTATATTAACTCACGAATTTTGTGGGTGATTGATTTTTATAATACATATTTTTTGTACTCAAAAAAACTTTGTGAAATCCTGTACAACCAACATTTATTATACGTTTTGATTATTCTGTTTATGGTATTGTTTAAGCTATCTACCTCTGTTCTTTTGTGATTTAGGAACCAAGAATACAAAAATATCAATATTATTTTCGTTGGTTCTAGTTCCATTTCAGCATTCTATCTAAAGGGTAAACATTTTTATTTTTATTACGCAAATCATGGAATCCTATGGATTTTAAGCTTAAGATATGTAATGGAAGGAAATAACGAAAATCTTCGAATTGATTAGTTAGACTAAGTTGAACCAATTTAACTATTAACTAATTATATTGCTGTATAACAAATCATCCACAATTCATATAAGAAGTTGCAATCTGTCAATTTATTTTCATTTGTTACATGAATTATTTTGATAAATTGTACTGTCTGTTAAACATAAAACCTTTAGGTTTAGATTTACAATGACACACGGCCGTAATCTGACATAATAATATTGTACTGTTCTGTGTAAATTTTCTTACTGTAGTCTGTAATCGTTTGGTCTGTGTTAGTCGAGCAATTTCTATAGTTAAAAAATGAAAACTTGACTGTGACCAAATTACGTTTTATTAGTTAGTGACGATCATTCCTAAATGTGAAAACGATGTCTTGGCGCTATTTTTCTTTTAGAATTTTCAAAAACGGTCGTTACGTTTGTAGAATATTCTTCAAACGTAACACAACAACAGCTCCTGCTCAACGAACTGAAATAATTTTCCATAATGACTTCGAAAAAAGTGCAATCAACCCGCAGCCTTCGACTATACGAAGTGTGGGTAGTGAAGTTAGCAAACAAGCTCGAAAATTATTAGCCGACACCGTCCTTGATCGGGCAACTACATGCTTTTCTACTGATCTGCGTAAAAAGACCATAAAAATGTATGTGCTAAATAAAAACCGTGATGTCATTAATTATTTATTGGGATGTTATGTATATGTTATTTCTTTACAGATTACTTTACGGTGATGCAGCACCATTTTTTGCCTTTGTGGGAGTCTCTTTGGCATCCAAAGCTGGAGTACTTAGTAAAGAAGATGAATTGGAAGGTCTCTGTCTTGAAATTCAGGTAAGTAAAGGACCTTTTTTTAAATTCTTACATTTGCGTAATAGATACTTTTATTTGTGTTATATCTAATAAAATATTGCATCTATTCAATTTTCCGGATGAATGA
>BGZK01004253.1:0-15237 GCA_005406025.1 Eumeta japonica | reverse complement strand
ACATATGGATATTGACGTGTATTATACAGATTTGTAATTCGCAACGTAGGAAAATAGCTAGGTGTACGACACGTGCGCCGTGGCGATGCAGGAACGTGACTATTGCTACTATTGCTACTTTTACTGGTAGGAGAAGTCCGTGGCCACAAAACGGTGTAGGTTGTTACTTCAAATATCGCAAACCCAAGCGACTTGACAAACATCCCTAGTTGGTAATATAATGTTTTAGTAAACATATAAAATTGGAAAGTCTGAATAATAATAGCAGTTTATTACGTAAGCAACAACCTATTTAAAAAATGTAAAAACGTATATTAAATATCGTCAACCGTCTGAACCTAGCTTAGTAATTTTGTTATCTCGTGTTTTTTTTTAGTCTTAATATTGCAATTAAAGAAATAATTAAAAAATATATCCCAGTAAATGATATATTTAGTACATAATTAATGTCGAAAATTCAAAGCTAAAGAACTCTTGAAACACGTTTTAAATTTTAATATAAAAATTAAATCATTTAACAATTTACGTTTCAAATATTTTATGAAAAACTTTATAATGCATTTATTTTAAATTAATTATGCTCATTATTTATAATTTTCATTTTATATGCTGCACTATTTTTCATGTATTTTTGTTTAAGGTAAACAGTGGAAGTAAACGTGAAAGAAACCAACTATCTTTTATTAGTACCTATCCAAATGGCCCAAATATTATTGTCTGTAAATTATTAACATATACATTTTATTCAATCTATTGAAAATGTAAGTATATCTGTCGCCTGGTTATGATCGTGCAAAGCAGTATAATCTTCCCTTTTTAGGGTTCAAGCTAAAATGGCAAAAATGGAATCCTTATAGCTTCATCGTGACTGTCGGTTCGTCCGTCCGTCCTTACGTCACAGGCATTTTATTCAAAAATTACAATACGTATATTGATGAAATATATAGTGTAGGTGTATTATATAAGCCGCTACTTAGGTTGGTACTTAAATAATAATAATAATAATAAATGTTTTTAAGGAAGGCACTCTATACATATAACAGAAGCTAAAAAAAAATTTTTGCAAACATCAAAGTGTAACACATATTTCGACAGTTCTTTTAAAAACACTACAAGGTTTCTAAACAATTTTTCTATTTGCGTGAATAATTTCAGAAATAATAGCTCCGAAATTAGTGGAAATTGTGTCCGCCCTTTTATTTCCTAAACTGTATGTCCAAAAAATATGAAAAAAATAACGAAGGTAACGCTTAATAAATACTTTTAACAAAAGTTATTTTGAACATAATAGGATTTATATATTTGAAGTAATATTTTGCATGCATGTATAAATCGGATGACAATGCAATATTATGACATAGAGCTGATCTGATGATGGAACTGGAAGGTGGCCATAGGAACTCCGTAATTAAACGACGCAACCCCCTCGAGTTTGAACTCGTTTGATTCGTCTTGACGAGTATTTTGATACTATATGGTAACCAGGGTCTGATGATGGAGCTGGAAGGTAGCCATAGGAACTCCGCAATTAAACGACGCAATCCCCTCGAGTTTGAGCTCGTTTGATTCGTCTTGACGAGTACTTTGATATTGTATGGTAACCAGGGTCTGATGATGGAGCTGGAAGGTGACCATAGGAACTCGGCAATTAAACGACGCAATCCCCTCGAGTTTGAGCTCGTTTGATTCGTCTTGACGAGTATTTTAATACTCATGGTAACCAGGGTCTGATGATGGAGCTGGAAGGTGGCCAGGAACCAATTAAACGACGCAATCCCTCGAGTTTGAGCTCGTTTGATCTGTCTTGACGAGTACTTTGATATTGTATGGTAACCAGGGTCTGATGATGGAGCTGGAAGGTGGCCATAGAACTCCGTAATTAAACGACGCAACCCCATCGAGTTTGGGCTCGTTTGAATCGACTTGACGAGGATTTTGATACTATATGGTAACCAGGGTCTGATGATGGAGCGAAGGTGCCATAGGAACTCCGTAATTAAACGACGCAACCCCCTCGAGTTTGAGCTCGTTTGAATCAGTATTTTGATACTATATGGTAACCAGGGTCTAATGATTGAGCTGGAAGGTGGCCATAGGAACTCCGTAAGTAAACGACGCAACCCCTCGAGTTTGAGCTCGTTTGATTCGTCTTGACGAGTACTTTGATATTGTATGGTAACCAGGGTCTGATGATGGAGCTGGAAGGTGGCCATAGGAACTCCGTAATTAAACGACGCAACCCCCTCGAGTTTGAACTCGTTTGATTCGTCTTGACGAGTACTTTGATATTATATGGTAACCAGGGTCTGATGATGGAGCTGGAAGGTGGCCATAGGAACTCGTAATTAAACGACGCAACCCCCGAGTTTGACCTCGTTTGATTCGTCTGACGAGTATTTTGATACTATATGGTAAACCAGGGTCTGATGATGGAGCTGGAAGGTGGCCATAGGAACTCCGTAATTAAACGACGCAACCCCGAGTTTGAGCTCGTTTGATTGGTCTTGACGAGTACTTTGATATTATATGGTAACCAGGGTCTGATGATGGAGCTGGAAGGTGGTCATAGGAACTTCGTAATTAAACGACGCAACCCCCTCGAGTTTGAGCTCGTTTGAATCGTCTTGACGAGTATTTTGATATTATATGGTAACCAGGGTCTGATGATGGAGCTGGAAGGTGGCCATAGGAACTCCGTAATTAAACGACGCAATCCCCTCGAATTTGAGCTCGTTTGATTCGTCTTGACGAGTACTTTGATATTGTATGGTAACCAGGGTCTGATGATGGAGCTGGAAAGTGGCCATAGGAACTCCGTAATTAAACGACGTAACCCCCTCGAGTTTGAGCTCGTTTGATTCGTCTTGACGAGTACTTTGATATTATATGGTAACCAAGGTCTGATGATGTAGCTGGAAGGTGGCCGTAGGAACTCGGTAATTAAATGACGCAACCCCATCGAGTTTGGGCTCGTTAATTTGTCTTGACAAGTACTTTGATACTATATGGTAACCAGGATCTGATGATGGAACTGGAAGGTGGCCATAGGAACTCCGTAATTAAACGAAGCAACACCATCGAGTTTGGACTCGTTTGATTCGTCTTGACGAGTATCATGGTTGGCGTGAATATGCAACTCCAACAAATTTGGGAAAAGTTCGTTCCATTTGTTATGAATGTGGATTATGTCTGGTTGATTAGATGGATGACCCAATGCCAAGGTGAGCACGTGGCGAGGGCTGAATGGTATGAGGGTGTATAAACATTTCTCAAACTGAACTTTTTTTTACGAAGGTGACTATCCTTTTCCAGTCCTTTTATTATTTCATTTTTATTACTTATTTGCATGCAATTAAAAACTATTTTTTAATGATGCCAAAGAAGTATAACTTCTCACACGCGTACATAAGTACATGCACCCATTTTTTTAATTATTACCGAATAACGTCGTTTCTCTATAAAGCTACGTAAATGCCATGAAGAAACGTATGCTTTTTTGCTGATGCACTTTAATTTACACTAGTTTAATAGTAATAATCAACATATCTACGTCTTTTTCTAGTTATAGGGGACTAAAGTGTTTATAACTATTGTGTGGAAAACATAGAAAAAGTGTAACAACCGTACTCCCTTCGTCTGAAGTGAATTTCTTTGTAATAATGATTTCGGAACCCTATAATGAACATGGTTCGACATGCTCTTGGCCATTTTTTTTATGATTGAAATCGGTAGTCTTTGAGGAATATGGCGTTGAAAATATTTTACCGCGGCCGTACCGCGCGGATCCAACACAACTGTTGTTAGAGATCTGCTTTAATTATTTCCCGAAATGTGTTCAATATTATATTTCTGACAAACTACCAATTCAGCATTTTTTTTTTTAACAGAGATAACGAAAAAGGGAAATAATGTCTATTTGCGAGAAGACGCACATCACCATATCCGACCGGAACGTATAAAAAATTATCAGAATCTACTTTGAAATATGACAATGTAATTTTATTTGAATCATTGAAGAACTTCACAAGTCTTCCCGTTATTCTTGTTTATCTGAGCTGTTCTGGAAACTGCCAATGCCTATCTCATGAATGATATTACTATCAAGAATTTTCAGTAGTTGTGAAATAATTTATTACCAAGTTTTCGGTTTTCTATTAGGACTATTAGGATATTCCTTTAAACTATGTTGTCCTTTCTCTCTCTCTCTCTCTCTCTCTCCCTCTCTCGTGTCTTATTCAACCAGATTTAGTTATATACTTATCAAATGCTTACGTTACAAAATATTTTAAAACGTAGGTATTTCTCTCCCATTTTCACTTTGCAGTTCTTTTATTGTACCACGTCTTTATTATTTCGCCATCTTATCCATCCATCTATTAGGTACAAATTGCAATGGCTATTAAATTAGCTTGTCAAGGTGCAGAGGCGAACTAGCAGTTTTGAATGCCCTAAGCTGAGTAGTACCAGCCGCCGTCTCCTCAGCTCCTCAAGGGAAATCCGCCACTTCCGATAAACTAGACTTGAAGCTTTAAATAAATAATATTTTTTTTCTCTGTTTGTTTGTCTGTACAATGAAAATGCGATTCATTTTAACTAACTTCTAGATGACTAGAAACTTAAAAATTTTTTTAACGTAACTCAGAACTGGATAACAGTGTAATATTAATTCGGCTTCTTGTCTGTTTGTTTCTTTGGATCAAATTCTAGAACAGTTTTTAGATTGAATAATTGTGTAGGAGAAAAAAAAAAGAAAAAAAAAACTAAAAAAAGCAATAATTATTATTTATATATAAAAAAACAATATGGCTTTCATGTTTTTACAACGGACTAAATAGTAAAAATATAATAATTTTTTGTAAAATTTAAAACGAAACCGGTGGGGCCCATAAATTACATACTTGGTACATAAGATACTTAAAATTTTATTGTTCTGTAAATATATAGAACTTTTGTATTGGCTTTGACGTTAGCTACTTTCTAAACTCCTTACCTGGTGTTTTAAGTCTTACAAGTATTTTCAAAAAATCATTATTACAAATGTTCAGAGCAATCTGTATGGAATAAATATTTTCATGAAGCTAGGAAGCTACACTTTTTTCTCGTTCTAAAAACGTGGTAAGTACATATTTTTTTTTTTGTAATCAAATAATGATTTACTGCTCTTCAATCTAAATGTTTTATTGTCTTTTCCTATCGTAATTTTTAAATATAAAAACTATTACTAAATTCATTTTAACCATGCATACAAACAAATAAGAAAGCGAGTTAATATGACTTTGTCATTCATTTCTAATCTACGTTTATTTGAAATTGTTCTAGCTCATCAGGAAACTAGTCTATATTAATAGAATGAAATGCTGTTCGTTGGTAAGCACGTCACTTGAGAATGGCTGTACCGATTTGACTAATCGATTTTCTTTAATAACCATAATAGTCATTTAAAAAATCGATAAAGTTATTAGGAAAGAGGAATTGGAAAAGTTTCTCGCAAAATTTTTAAATGGAAAAAAATTAAAATTGTTTTCAAATCAAATCAAATCAAATCAAAAATATCTTTACTTCGTATGAAATACAAATTACACTTGAGATATGTCATAAACAATTGTTTTCGACATTATTACCATCCATTCCAAATGCTGATTCACCATGAGAAGAGTGGCCAAGAAACTTGGCCACTTGCTTGCTCTCTTTTACTCATCGATACAAAATAATGAATAATTAATAATTTAGTACAACATTTAGTAATAACATGAAGCAACCTGATAGCCCAGCAGTTCACTCTCATGGGTTTTTTTCATTAAAATATTCAGACACGGTATAATAGCCCTTGCCATATAAGTTTTTTATAACAAAACTTATATAAATTCATAAAAAAGCAAATTTCGAATTTCTGAAATCCCTTTTTTGTAAGGGTTTTTGTATGAACTCATGACCGTAACCTACGATTCAAACGATGGACATAAATCTTTTTTTTTATATACGAAATCAAAAGCGAGAAGATTAAGCTTCATATCAATCAATGCAAAAATGAAGGGATTCAAATATTTGAATATGAAAGTTTGTATGTTTGTGAACTAATGAAACCGGGGATTTATTGCTAAACCGACTCTAAAAATACTTTCAATGATAGACAGACACGTAAACTCAATCTTAAGGGATGCAATACATGTCAGCTGGTCGCACATACGGATGCTGTAATAACCAGTTTTTCCAAAGAAAGTATGATTGAAAACAGAGCTACTTTGGAAGCTCAATCGGATAGTTGGGACTACAGGTAAATACTTCCAAGACAAAATACCTCGCTAGTACTCGTGTTTCTGCACCAGATCAGGATCTGATTCTAGAAGTTAATATGATTGGGGGTGTGAAGGAATTCAAATATTTAGGGTCGAATCTTAGGTTCCAGAATGTGATAGGGGAGAAGATCAAGACTCGTATCACCGTTGAGACAAATGTTTCCGTGTATACAAGGCCATGCTCAACGAGTTCGTAACGACGAAGTCTAAACTCACGATATACAAAACTATCATACGACCGGTCGTGACCTATGCGTGCGAAGTCTGGACTCTCTGATGCAAAAAGACGGAAGTGGCATTGTTCGAAAGGAAAATTTTAATAAAAATTTTCCAACCAAAACGAGAGGGCGCAGACACATATCGCGTAAGGATGAATCACGAATTTAGACATTGATACATGAACAATTGTCAAGTTTTACAAACCGCTCAAATGGGCAGGCCACTTAGACCCAGAAAGCGTTGGAAGGACTACAGCGAGGAAGACCGAGTATTGGGCAGGAAAATTTGTGCGTGCGTGCGTGTATATACACGCACGTAAGCCTCTCATTGTTAAAGGACAAACCTATTGAGACACGGTTGACGGCATTCAAAAGTGGTCCACTAGACTTACATTTCCTAAAAATTTAAACCGCTTCGCTTCGCCCGGACATTTTGAGAACTCTGAAAATTCAAATTTTTAGAAAAACATTTTCAAATAATATTTTGATACCATATCTAATGAATCCTTTCCCCAAAAACTTTCATCGATTGCCGTAATCCACTAATATACATTTATAACACAATAAAAATTTGATGAATAAATTCAAAATCGGCCGATTTGTTCAAAATATATCGATGGAGAAAAATATTCTTAAGTATTTTTTGGAATATATTTTAGATCACTCTACGGGTAAATTTCAAAATTTAATCAGCTCTTATCCTCAAAAAACAATGTCAAACGTTTCAAAACTCTTCAAAATCGGTCGGTTCGCTCGAAAAAGCATTAACTAAAAATTCGCAATGAAGTTTTTTTTTTCACAATAACTTGTAAAATTCATGTTGCAGTGATGGTTGGTACCGAACATCTTTTTCAGCTTAAAAACAACGTCAAATATGATAAAGTGAATCAAAATCGAACAACGTGTTCGATAGATAGAGGGAAAAGGGGCAATGAGAGTCAGAAGACAATGGTGGTCAGCGTTCTAGTTCCTAGACGAAAGTAGCTTAACAAGCGAATATCGTCCATAAAGAGTCGTTATGTGACAACTCGCGGTCCCCCGCTAGAGATGTACATGTAAAAAAAATCGATATTTTTTTCGATATAATATATCGTAGTGTTCTATCGATACTTTGCGATATATCGAACAAATATATCGATATATTAAAAATATCGAAGCATAAGTAATTACTTGTATTTAACTAGTCTATCTATAATATTAATAGGGATCAGGTTAATATGAGTCAAAACATTTAGAGAGAGAAAACAAAACAACTTTATATATAAATAATACGAAAAAGTAGATAAGGCCATACGACCCAAGTCATGTTTAGCATCATAAATCCCAGTACTTTTTCTCTAAACCTTGCAAAAACAAAATTTTATTTATCCTTTTGGCTTGCCATCTGCTTCTCTGCTGTGTAAGAGCCTGTGCGGCTGTGAATAAGTAGATAAAAAGAAAAAAAAATGGAATGTGACACGATATTTGGTATATCGGATGAAATATATCGATATTACATTCGATACTAGATGATTTGATAATATCGGATTGAAGCGATATATCACGTACATATATCGATATTTTTTAAATATCGATTTATATCGCCCACTAATAACCGTTCAGTACTCGTGCATCGTTTGCATGGAAAGATTGTGTTTCGTGCTCATTTGATAAATGTAATTTTACGTATGCACTAAATAAGCGGTAAGTACATCAATACATAAAATTTATATACTTAAAGTAGATTATTGTGTGTCTTTAAGCTTATATTATCGATTTAAAAAATATTTCTGGTATTTTGATAGAAAATAAAAGTCTTATTTTAAATTTTTACATATATAGTGCAATCGGGTAATAAGAGTCACTGCAGTGCGGGTAAATGAGAGTTAATTCCCATCGCCCGCAATCGTTGTAACATGCCTAAAAAAAATAATTCTCATTAATTACTATTCCAGAAATGCCGAAAATACGTCACAGGTCCACAAATAAGGCTCAGTGGTCATCTGAAACACTGTCAAAAGCTGAGGCTCTCACGAGTCAAGGCCACTCTATGAGAAGTGCCGATAAAGCTATGAATATACCTTTTTCAAGCCTCCAAAAGCGGTTAAAGAAGAACAATTCATCGGAACCACGTCTCGGAAGACTTCCTGTATTTACAGCAGATGTAGAAAAGGTTTTGTCAGACCGGATAAAATACTTCTATTTTTTATGGAATCACAGCAATTCAAATAAGGAAAGCAGCATACCAGTATACAGAAGAGCTTAAAATTTCACACAATTTGGACAAGAGTACTAAAATGGCTGGACGCGATTGGCTAATGGTTTTTTTTAAAAAGAAATAGCATCTCTGTTCGGAAACCTGAAGCTACAAGTATCAACAGAATAACGGCTTTCAATAAAAAAAGAAGTCCAACTATAAACTATTAGGAGATCTAATGGACAAATATAAATTTATTCCTAATAATATTTATAACTGCGACGAGACAGGCATTTCCACAGTGCAAGATCCTGGAAAAATATTAGCTCCCAAAGGCATGAAAGAGTTGGCTCCATAACAAGTTGGGAAAGAGGAAAAAATATTACACTCTTATGTGCCATGAGCGCTGCTGGTAGTTCTGTCCCACCAATGTTCATCTTTCCGAGAAAAAGAATAACTCCTTAGCTTGAGAAAGACGGTCCTGCAGGAGCTATATACAAATGTTCAGATAATGGGTGGATTAATGAACATCTATTCTTTGAGTGGCTGCAACACTTTGCCATGTATACCAAGCCATCGTCACAGCCGCCTGTTTTATTAATACTTGACAATCACGCCAGTCATACTTCCTTGATGATGTATGATTTTTGTAAACAAAATAATATACATATGCCGTCACTGCCTCCACATACATCCCACAGGATGCAGCCATTAGATCTCACATTTTTTGGTCCTCTTAAAGCTATTTACAAAAAGGAGTGCGATTTATTTAAAAAAAATCGCCTTGCAGAGAAAATAACTCCACATGACGTAGCGGCTATTTTAAATAGAGCATATTCTACTGTGGCATCTATAAATAAAGGTGAGTCAGGATTTCCGCCATCAGGTATTGTCCCATATAATGCGAATATTTTTTCTGATGAAGATTTTATTGCAGCTGAAGTCTTAACCCAACCTAAAGTAATTATTCAAGATACCTCAATCGTCATTCCATCTACGTCTGCTCCAACAGATCCAATGCCATCTACATCATCTGCAACAATACATCATATGCCATCAATATCATCCATAGCAGTTGATTCAATACCATCCATTTCATCAGCAACATTAGCTCCTGGAATATTGAATTCCAATATTGAAGATCTGCTTCCATTACCTATCAAAATGATTCCTGAAAAGCCCATAAGAAAAGGACGAATGAAGCAACACGCAAAAATTATGACATCAACACCCGTCAAAGATAGCCTTGTTGAAAAAGAAAATAAGAAAGCATCTAGAGCAGCAAAAGGAAAAAAACCTTATGCCGAAAGCTAGCAAGAAGCAGAAACCTAAGAAAGATATCGTTAATAAGGCCAAAAGGCGTGTACTTCGAGATCTGAACACTTCTTCAGAATCAGATATGTGAAGACGACGATTTTAATAAATGTTTAATGTGATGAATTTGGTCGAAACAATGAGTTATGGTACAGATGTACTTCTTGTGGCTTATGGGCACACGCAAGTTGCACAGGATGGGACTCGCCAAAAGGTTACGTATGTGACAATTGTTAGACTTCGCTAACTCTCATTGTCCCCATAGTGACTATAATTACCCTCAGATATGGACAATGGTGGTCAAAGATGTTTTTTTTTAAAGTTTAATAGTAATTAATATATGATTCCAAAGATAATAAAACTGTCTGAGACTGATAGTGTAATGATTAAAATACTTTAAAAGTTAATTAAAATAAAGCTAAAGTAAAAATTGTGTGTTTTATTCTATATCTTGCCTAAGTGACTCCCATTACCCCCCTTTTCCCCTATCGTAGTTAAAAAACTAAATACGATTAACTGCATTTTTGAAGTCGGAGAGCTCAAAAGAGCATTAAATTTGATCTTTTGAGCTCAATCATTTACAGCTGGGTAGATATATTTTCGAACGCTTTAAAGTTCGAATTCGGCAAGAAGTTTTAGGGATGGCCTCAATCTGATCTATATCTAATCTATGACTTTGCAGGTAATGATAACGATGACCCTATTGAGTCAACCATTTTTTAGATTTTTCTATAGCATTAGCAAGGGATAAACGAGCTTGCGAGCCACCAGAGAGTAGGTGGTCATCGCCGCCCATGGACACTCCCAACCGCAGAGGAGTCACCAGAGCGTTTTCAGGCCTCTTGGGTGAGAATAGGATATTTGATAGAGGGGGGAATAGGCCATCGGAACTGGTGCTCGCTGAGCGAAATGCTTAGCCTTATTATATATCAAGTTCCTGGTAGCCTTGTAAGCTTTATTCACTTATGTAATAATTACTGTAGTAATTATGTAAGTATTCAGTTAGATATATATGTATGCATATTTGTCTATAGTTTTGTTACTCTAAAACATCCATAATTTCTGTTCCTACTTCATATTTTTCACATTACCCTAACATTGTAAAAGCGAGTGAAAAATGTGAAGATATATGTTTAATAATTTAATACCACAGAACACTGAAACTGAACGTATTGTTATGAAACTTCGAAAATATAAAAAAAGAAGAATCTAAATAAAATATTATTCAGGAATAGAATAGATTTTTACTAGAGAATGAATTTTTAAAATGGGGTCAGTAGTTCCAAAGATTATTCCCTTCAAACAAACAAATTTTACCTCTTTATAATATTAACTTGGATTCAAATTCCTAACTCATTGAATATGTCAAAACATTATTTGCCATATGACAGAGTTACAGATATTTTAGGGACGACACGACAAGCGAAATTTGAGCGAAATTTTGCTATTAATAGCACGTTGTCGTCGAATAATTTTATCTTATTTTAGTTGCTTTTAATGCTACGGTTTACTAATGCTTTTGAACAAATTCAATATAACGACCATTGCCATTTTAGAATTCACGAAAATCAAGAGATTCTGGAATTCTTTTTATTTAATTTTGTTATTAGAAAAGGTACTGCTTTGATTAACCTACTGAGTGGTGAATGCTACTTATTGTTATTAAGTAAACTTAAGCAGGATAAACAACCTAATAAAAAAAAACAATGAATAATAAAAGCAAATAATTTAATATAGTACCCAACAAACTAAATTATCCTGTGACTTTACAAGGCTATATAGACTTATAAAGCTCCAATAATGGCTTCAGTATTTGCTACCATGCTTTTCACAGCATATACAAATGCTGTTTTTACTTAAGTACATTTATTTCTATAATTTTATTATTAAACATTTATAGGATCATATGTACTGGCCACTATAAGCTCAAGACTTAGAAAAGCATAAAACAAGAGCAATAGCACTGAGGAGTGATTACTCCGGTTATTTAGATTTATAAGCGCTTATAAGGTTAAATTTTATGACCGTTATAAGTAAATATAAGGTCAAATTACTTGAATTCATTTACAGTTCTTGTTTGGTTTTAAATTAGTCTGAAAGTGAGTTCCTTCGACAGAAAATCATTTTTAGTCAAAAATCGATCGATATCAATAAGCATAACTATAATATGACACTTGCCGTTATAAAATCAGGTGTATCTATTGTAGCATTATAACGCATTTCAAAATGCTAGCTGAGAAAATAGCAGCTGCCTTGGATATTTGCTCAACAAATTGATAAATATTAATATGTAAATAATTCCTATTTCAAGAGGTCATTTGAAATTAAAAAAAAAATGTGACAGGTTTTACAGAAAACGTATGTTTCCCTACGAATATACTACATCAAAAATAATAATTCAATCACATAATAATTTGTAATTTAATTACTCTGATAAACATTAATAGAAAAATTTAAAATAATTGGCTAGGTTTAACACGTTGATTACGTTCCATCCACGACTATTCACAAATGAACTTAAAAAAGCATTGCTGAGCTTGTATTATTGTATTATAGGAATACTATTGGGGTAAGTAGCATTTCACAGATGTATTATAAATGTCTTGTAAGTACAAATAGACTTATAAAGTAAGCCCTTTTCCAGACTGTAAGAGCTTATAAGTCCTGTGTAATCCTGATTAAAACATGTTTTGGGATAATTATAAAACTGATTTTTGCTTCTTGGATGTGTTTACTTGGGCTGCCGCTTGTCATTTAACAGTTCTGGTAGCCATTTATCTACCTAAGACAACAGCAGGAGTGTTAACGAAAGATGAAAATGGGAACGAAAGGTGCTGCATGCAAATATGTTCAAATTAAGCCCATAAAGATGTATAGAAGGGTAATGTTCTAAGTACACAAAACCGACTAGCTTGCATGAAAAGATTAATAGATGTCAGTGAAGCAAGAGAGATGTACAAAGATTACGATCTTTTATGTGTAATGAAGACATGTTTAGGTGTTCGTTTTTATAAAAGGCTTAGATTTAAAATGATAATATAGTGTTTATTAAATTTAGATAGTTAACAATAATAAAAGGCATTATAACTATTGCTTCAGTTTATTTTTAATATATACACACATATACATACCTAATTTGTAATTTAGTAAAGTACACTAATTTTTTATTGCATTTTTTATCAAGTCATTCAAGTAACTATATCTTTCTTCATCACTATTTAACGTTTTCCAATGATTCCACAGCACCTGCAAATTCAAGAAAGACACCTATTAAAATAAATAATAATTAAAACTTAAGAGCACAGTCTGTAGTAGGAGCATGTTTTCCTTCTCAATAAGTGTACATGTACAACCCATTTAATAGGTTGAGTGTTCCAGTTCATTCCATTGATGGAATGAGGACACTCAAGCGGTTGATATTTCACCCATAGAATACCTATTTTCCTGATGTCGACATGTCACCGATATCAGTGACAACACTGTCGTTACTGTCACGCGAATCTCATATGAGTCAGTACAGTCCCCCAAAACTGGGCATTTTTTTTTTGTTTTACACCTTTTCATATAAAGAAAAAGTCGAATCTTTGAGCAACTACTCTATGATCCCCTCCAAACTTAAATTCTAAATTCTCGGCTGACCTACACCGATATTAGTACTACTATTGGTGCCGGTCATTGTCATTGTGGTTATGTGCTTCTGTCGCCGATGCTGTATCATCAGGCCATCGGTTCGACATTAGACATGGCAGACTGATAAACTATTACAACCATAAACTTCCTTTTGCCTCATCATGATATGGAACCCTTGATGCTATGTCAGATGCACAACTTGCTCTGTTTTAACTTTTGTTGTATAAGGTGCTTTGAACTCCATGCCTGTGAATACAGTACTTTTTTTTTAATATACATATATAAATTTCTCAGAAGGATTGGCAGAGACTATAGATTTCTTCATGATATGATCTTTGCATACATCTCATACTTCACTGACTACAAATTTGTTAATATATTCCATTTTTTTTTTTGATTAAGATGTACAATTTTATTTAAAACTTCAGGCCTACAAATACAGTTTCTATTTGAGCTTTTTATCATTTTCTTTTAGTGCCTAATGACTTTTTTATGTCCCAAGCAGTGAAAATTATTTTGTTTCGTATTTTATTTCTAAAATGCTGATTCATTCTGCAGACTATTTTTAATTTTTAGCATTATTTACAATCTTTGGCATATGGAGCAACAGTGGCCAGTTTATTACTATCAAATCAAAAGGTAAGTTATGCATTCCATCCCTGACTACAGGTGAATAAAATTGATTGATGACTTTTTTAAGTCAATTTAAGTAATTTTCTTGGTGCCATAGAGAGCACTTTAAATAATTTATTCTACACAATGCCATGTCATTGGTGGCATTAATGAACACAACCTCCAAACAGCACTGGGCCAGCATGAAAGCTGGTTAGATATTCTATAAATAAAAACATTTGTTATTGATGGATTCATAATACCTAAATTCATCATTCCTTTGAAACAATACTTCTAAAAATGTATCATTATTACAGACATATGTAGTATATTAGTTGTTCATATAATTTCTTATGCATGAGAAACAAAGATAAATGTATAGAATGTTATATATTATATTAGAAGTACAAATAAGTTTCCACCGTTTTTAGAAAGATGGCATGGCATGAGGCTTACGTTAGAATTCGCAGATGATAACTGGCTCGAAAATCAGGTTGCTCATTCAAGAACAACACCCGATCATATTATCAACTTCATATTAGCATCATATATTTTGACGTGACAATGTCTTATAAATTGGTTTGCCAGGTGACACTTCAAGAAACTGGTTATCTGCTCACAAGCATATGCGCCTGCTGGGAGCGAGTGAGAGGATCGCGTCCCTTCCACTCGGGCATGGTTAGCCCGCCTCAAGAGACGACATAAAAGTGAAAGCACGCGTCCCTCCACCGAGCACAGTTAGCCGCCTAAGAGCGAAATAAATACCGTAAGTGTTATTGTATGTATATTTCATATAAATAACGTAGCAGTATGTGTAAAGGTAAAATAAAATTTTGTTATATATGAAATTCAGTGCGAGATTCTTTGTATAAATTAATGTTTTAAATGAATTCTTTGTATAAATAAATGTTTTAAATTGTTACTATTATTTCATCCTTCTTCCTACTATACGAATGAATATTCACATTAAAATGATTTACCACTCAAAGTC
>BGZK01004252.1:0-15239 GCA_005406025.1 Eumeta japonica | reverse complement strand
TCAGCAGTAAATTGTGTAACGACCATCCTTCAGCGCGACCGAAGGCTGGTTATTTGAAAACTGTATGGTAAGCGAAGCAAAATTTGACATATCGAAGGAAATAAACTCTTGAGCTCGGCCTAAGGCCTGTTATTTGGAAAACTATTGTAAGCGAAGTCAAAATTCGACATATTAAAGGGAATTAATTCCTTCAGCCCAGCCGAAGGCCGGTTATTTGAAAAATGCGACAATTATTTACATGACGACATGAAAAATATGCACTTATTGAACTGCTTTGGCAATAATCTAGTGATTCTGAAAGGCTTTATTAATTCCCTTGGACGTCAAATATAGCAAATGTCTATAAAAAGTAATTAAATTTTTCCAAATACCAGTAAATACGCATCAATTTCTGGTGTCGATAACGACAATTGGAATAAAAAGGATTTACAGCATGAAAATTGTTGTTAGTTCTATGCAGTCAAAAGTATGTAGTAAATATAAATATTTTATTCCAAACAAATTTACGACACCCCCTACTTCCACAGCGCATTAAAATAATAGCGGCCACATTTTGCCCTACAAACACTGAGGTTTGCAACTAAGATACGTTTAACTTTATTCAACATACTTTGCTTAGCAAAGACAAACACATTTTTTTCTTTGTGTGGAAATACACACACAACTATTGTGAATGTTAATGTTATATAAATGAATTAAATGTACTAAAACAGACCGTTTTCGTCTCCAATGGGTTTTAGTTATTTTTCTGAGCCGCTCTAAAATTATTACGGACATTTTGATCCCAGGTTTGAGTATGTGAATTGACTTTTAGGGGAGTTTGTTATTTTTGCGTGTCTTTATCCCAAGCCAAAACCTTTGCTACTAAGTTTAAAGTCTTTTTACTTTTGTTGGGATTTAAGTTCATTTTAGGGCTCCGGACTCAAAGTGAAACAGAACCTATTACTGAAACTATGTATGTATATCGTAGGATCGCTTGTTCCCTTACAGGTTCCATTCTCCGAAACAATAAGAGCTAGAAAGTTGAAATTTTCATAGCATATTGTTGCACCTTGCTACAACAACACAAAAATTAAAAGGTACCCCCATGTAGGGAGTGCTCCATTTTAAGACAAATAAGCTTCAACTCCTTAGCCACAAAAGCTAAAGAGCTGACATTTTCACAGGATGTTGTCGTACCGTGCCGCAGCCACAAATACTAAAAACAACACTAAAGGGTGCTCTAATACAACAGGTGCCCCATTTCAAGACAAATTAGCTGTAACCTGTGAAGTATAAGAGCTAGAGAGCTGATATTGTCACAGGCTGTTGTTGTATCATGCCGCAATACACACGTGCGTACCTGGCTGAATTTATAACATTTACAGCGTGGATTGATATTACTTTTTAAATTGAATTTAAGAATTCGCAGGATTCTTTAAATATCTAGCAAAAAAATTTGTTTGTTTTTTGCTATCGCCTCAATACCGTCAAAATCGCGGGAACACAGAGCGTGGTTAATGATTTTCGCACTCTGCTTTGTTTCAAATCTTTATTGGATTTGCAAAATTAAACTATCTTTTAAGAAAACCGGTATGAGGTTGTAAGTGACAACAGCAGCAGCATTTGCCAAACAGCCAGACAGCCAGCCAACAATAACGTCTTCTAGCCAACAACTGTTGAATTAATAAGAATAAAGAACGAACACTTGCTTCAAGTGCTTTTTCAACCAAAGACTTTTGTGCAAACAGAACGTCTGTTTAGTTTAAAGTGAAGTTCGATCTGAACAAGTTGTTGACGTTGAAAATAGCGGCGGACTGGTTATTTATAAAAAAAAGTTGGTTAAAAAAAAAGCTAATTTAAACAGATTTTTTTTTCAACATCATTATTATTGTCATTTAATAATTTTTGAAACAAATATTTGTGTGTGGTGATTTACCGTTTGGTGTTAAGAAATGTGTGAAAATTCGAGTTTTAGCCATCAAAATCTTTGACTAACTAATACACACCCGTTCCTCCTTTCCTTATCTTAATTATCATATTGATGATCGTCAATATCATTATGTAGGTATTAACTCTTTTAAGTAAGCAGATCGATAATTTGGTGCTTTTGTGTTGTGAGATTAATTGTTTGTTTATTTTTAATTGGGCAATAAAAAATTAAATAAATAGTTGATGAGGTGTTTTCGCTAATAGTTTGTTAATTTTTTTTTTTTGCACACTTTTGTTAAACAGTTGTTGCTGTAAAATAAATAATTGACAGACAAAAACATATGTGTGTATGCATCTAGTATCGGCATAAAGTGAAGACAGCTGAGAATGAATACGTGAATATTAAAGTACATATTAAAGAATCTTATAACAGCAGCAGTAAATTTAAAAGATTGCAACGATTTTCGTTAAGAACAAAAGAAGTAAATTGAGTTGGAAAAATAAACTTACAAGTGTTTTAATTGCAAATTAAAAAGGCCAGACAACTCTGAATGACAGGCAAAAAATATTGTAATTTAAATTTAAAACTCCAATTACAACAATTACGGCAGCTGCAACAACAATAATAACAACAACAATGTTGAGCAATTTAAAACGATTGTCGCTCTTTAAATTTTAAGCGAATTTTGTTGTTGTTCTTTTACCAGTTTTTCAATTGATTGGGTGAAAATTTTACAAAACAAAAAAAAAAACAGCGACATAAAAATAAATTCAACACGAACAACGGAAATCGATAAATTTGTCGAGTTGCGAGAAAAGGGGGAAAATAACAACAGCAACATCAAATCAATTTAATACCAGCAACAACAGCCAACATCCCATCACCAACAGGCATTTATTTAATTTATTAAAACAAGTAGCAAAAATCATTTCAATTTATTGATGCCCTTGCCCGTTCGTCCGCCCATTCGACTGTCTGTCTCTCTGCCGTTGCGTCCATAAGTTCGCGTCGAGCTTCCAGTTACTTGCAGTCGTCTTTCTTTTTCTTTTCAATTACATACGTACGTGCATGCCTATTTATGTATACATACATACATACGGTAGGGAAAAATTGGATCATGCAGTAAAATTCTTCGATAAAAGGGATAAAAACTCGTTTCAAAAGGGTCTGGTTGGTGACCAACAAAGAATAACTACGCTATTCCGTATATAACAAATCCTCACCAGCTAAGCAGCCTAGCGGCGAAATTTCGAGATACATAATATCGTAAAAGCCTCACTACCTGAAATTCCTGGCAAGGACTCAAAAATAGTCGTCGGTTATAATATTTAACATTTACTAACAATTTTTTAAAATAAAATTGTACAGTTGAAAATGCCGATCGAGTTCCATTATCCTAGGCTACAGAAATCGCGCGATCAGGATTTTATAAATGGAATATATGAAATTTCTTTAACGAAAATAAATTGAGTAAATTAAATACAAAACGCTTACTTTGTATGCCGCTAAAAATATCAGCTGATTTGGTGGTGGTTGTTAAAATTTTGTGCCGTCTTTTTCTCTGGAATGAAGAGTGCGTCTCACTCGCACTGGTTGATTGTTTTGCCTCGCAACTGTATCGTTCGCGGTTATTTTAAGGAATTTCTGTTTTCAACTCGCTGCTACTGCCGATGTAAAAGCAAACGTCGTGTACAGTCAGTCGCAACAATCAACAAATATACTGTCAATGTCATCTTGTTCATTTGGTCTCAACGACCGATCGATCCCATGTTCTGTCCACATACTTTGCAAATACACTTTATAAATTTTTCTTTTAATTCATTATTATTATTACATTACAAAAACTTTTAATCGCCAACTGTACATATAAAGTATTTATGGTTCTGTGTAGGTACATACATATTTAAACATTTTGATCAGAGTCGTTTTTCTCACAAACCGAATAATGATCTTCGTAAATATATTTGCCAAAACATAATAAAACTCAGAGTTGAGTTTGGCAAACATTTAATACACTCAATTTTTTTTTTATTATTAACTAAATTTAAGCCATGCGAGACTTTTAGACGTCAGTTTGATGACCGTTAACAAACACAGCCAGACAGATAGACAGACAAGATGGAGATTTAAACAACACGAAGTAAATAAGCCAATAAACAACCAGACAAACAAGACATTGGAATAGACAGACAAGACAATTGACAATCTGTTTAACGATCATCAATCGTTTACTCCAAAACAATCAATTTAGTTTGCAATTTTGTTAAATATACACACATACATATGTACATATTGATGTATGAATAATAATTTGAGTGTATGAATTTTGCCATTTGCTGAAGGGAAACCCGTATGTTGGTTGCACACAACAACACAACATTAAATAAACCTTGATAAATTGTACAAAAAAAAAAAATTCGAAGTGATCGTTGCAGACAGAACCGGCTGGCCGGCAAATACAGTTTATTGGTAATATATATACAAAAAAAAAAAAAAAAAGAAAAGTTAAATAACATGAAATGTATGTACAATTCTGCAAGCAAGCAATTACATATTCTTACATAAAACATGTACACACAGACACTATCTTCGATATAAATAAATACTTGAGAGTTTGTAGGTAGATAAGTTAGACAGATGGAGAGGAATTGGACAATTGGACAGATTGAAAGGCGAACAAGCCAACATTTAGTTGCCCTTCGGCTTACAAATCAGCATGTGATCGTAGTGTTAATAAACATTCAACGCATGACTGGAAATGGGTGGTGTTGGTACCGAGTACATTTAATTATTTTTACTTCTTGAATCTTCTTCACCTGTTGAGTAAGAAGAACAACGTCTGCAGCAGACAACAAACACATTTAATGCTAAATGGCTACTGGTAGTGTTTTAAGAGACAGTGGTAATATAGATACATATGTATGTATGTATGTATGTATGTATGTATATATAATACAGAAATAACGATACGCCAAAGACGCACAATAACAAGATTCATTAGTGTGATTACACCAGACAAATTAAAACTTGTAAATAAAAGTCCAAGGTGTTGATATCGACAGTTAACGACTGTTTGTATATTTACCCCGATTTTGATTTCGAAAATGGTCTTGAAACCGGTTAACTGGCAGATGTTTTAGGATTACTATAATTCGAATAAGAAATACAAATGTACGTATTTCAAAAATTTGTACTACAAAAAAAATTTAAATTGACCAAAAGTGCTTCATAGAAATTTTAAATGATCTTTCATTGAAAAATTAACTAAAACTTTTTAGAAGATTTTAATATTTTGAGTTTTAAATTTTACAGTTTTATTTAAAACAAATATTTTATTATTATTATTGTTCTGTGATGCTTATTGTGTTCTTATTTGGCAAATTTTGATGTAAAAATTTAACGCTTTGGCCCAATTCACACTACTGATGTCGCACAAGTGGTGGAGAATTGAAGAGAGTAGTAAAAACAGCTCTTTACATTTTTGTTCCATTTCTTCATTTTGCTTTCATCGTCATATCGTGTCAATTGGGCCATTTATGGCATTTGTGCAAGCTTGACTTAAGACATGTGGGGGAATTACGCAAATTGTATTGCCTTTAAATGAACGCATAGAGTAACGAGTTTCGCACAGTTACGCCTACATATGTATGTATGTATGGTATGCATACATTTATATGTGTATGTATGCGCATAGACTGAACGATTTATTAATTCAAGCCAGGTCGAGTACCACGACATTCACTAGTGATATTGCCTTCGAATAATTCTCTAACGTTTACAAGGAAATCTTTCGAGATCGACAATCAAGAACGAATCGAAAAATGTTTACATGTCGCTTACTTTTCTCAGAAAAATCTATCGAATTAGAAGTTTCGATAAAGCAATGCAATTAATTTATGTTTCGAGATATTGTGGAAAATTAATCGAATGTTATGGTTTAATAAATTGCCATAAATTTTCGAGTATGTGTTATTTAAAAAATTTCGAGAACTGCTTTAATAAGCGAACATTCGTGGTACGTAATTTTGAACTTTTATCGGGCATGTTTTGCTCTGTTTTTCTTTACTTTAGTGAGTTTTCAACTTTTTCGAATCTCGGATCAAGCGAGAATGTCTCATAAGATATCCATAAACATATGTATGAAACCTCTCTCTCTCTCTCTAATTTGCTACTATTTTATTAATTAGGTGTCACGATTAATCAAATAATATCGTTTTTATTAATAAAATCTATAATTAAATGGAAAATCACGATTAAGATACATTCAAACATTGATTGATTAAGCGAGTTGAATTTTTTACCATTTCAATTTACTATATTTTGCATGTACATACATGCATATGTATATATCTCAGGCTAAAATTTTCATAAAACCGAATTTTAAAACTCGTTTTTATTCAATTGTATTCGCTTAGCAGTTTCAAAAGCATCGTTATTAACAAATATGTATTTATCATTTTGTACAGCATGCGGCTTAAGCCTGGTTTTCTTTTTATTTTTGCAGCTTCAAAACTTAATTGGCTCTTATAATTTAGTGTTAATTTAGGCGTTAAAATCCTTTTTTTTTATTCTAAATCCCTGTGCAACTCTCTTTATGATCATGACAAATTTATGGCTCATTTAAAAAACAAAAGTGTCAAAAATCATTTTAGTCCACACAGCAGCAGCAACCAGTTGATCAGCATCATGGACGGACATCCAGACTGGTCTGGTTCAGGCTGAATCGTTCACCAACGAACCGACTGACTTAATGGCCATTTGTACACATTTGGCCAAGTGCGTTAATGTTAATCTGCTCAACAACAACTCCCTTTATTGTCTGGGGAAAGAGTAGAGACTGTGGGCGTGTTGCTGTTTATAATAGTGTGTGTGTATGCATGTATGTACATACTTATGTATGAATAAATGGTACAAGAATAAAATAATAAAATAAAGAAGGCAAATGTGTTAATTTCAACACATAAGAACTACTTAAGAAAAATTCACAATTTATATGACAACAAAACAAAAACATACATTGTTGTCCATCACACCGAAAACGATGAAAAAGAAATCTTTTAAAAAGTTAAACATCAACAAATAACCTTAGCTGAACAACAGCACTTTAAATGAATGTACACAATAAAATTTTACGATTGGTCTTAAACAATTCATAGAATGTATTCTTGCTTTACAAATCGTGGGCCAAATAAAATATACAATACACAAATTCAGTTGTGTCGTTTAAGGTACATAAAGTAGAGAGGCGGCTTGTGAATTGGGCAAATTTTTATCTGTATTTGATTTTATACTGTAGCTCTAGGTACGGGGATTGTGAGATTGATTTGATTATTAGCGAGTAAGACATAACGAGGATTTGAAACCATAAATTTGAATATGAGTATATGTCTTTGATTTTATATGCATATCAGGCACGAGTAGTACGATTCGTTTTGAAATTGTTATTTGTTTACTAAATGGGCCATTTTGTTGTCTTAATATTTTATGAAAACAAGATCTATGGAAATTTTTTCTATATTACCCAACACACCAGCGAAGTTTGAATTCTACTAGTGCAAGAAGAATTCATTAGAAGGTGCCCCTTTAGCCCATATGTTTATCAGCTAGTTTGAACCAAACTGTCATTTTCCTTGCATTTCGTTTGACAGATTGGTTTCGCCAAATAAAAAGTTACTTGATGTTTTTTTTTTATCGTTGTAGACACCTTGTAATATATCCACCTTGAAGCGGTAAATCGAGTTATTTTCAATGTTATCATATGAAGAAGCCAACTGAAATGAAACAACAATACCGCTTCTTGTTTTTGCAATAGTGTATGCAGTGCCTCGTTTCTGAATTTTCTGGAAATTTCCAATGAGCAACTGTCAGAAATGGCAAACAAACAAGAAGTTAGGAAAAGAGTGTCGAAAACTTGCTATTTAAAAAGAAGAAAATAGCGAAAAGGGTTATAATTATAGTATATTTTTATTTCAAATTTCGAAAGAAATTGTTTAAAAATATACTTTTTCTATGACTATGGCCCAAAGTTTTTAAATAATTAATGTTTATTTAATTTTGTTTTGTGTAGAATTATATGTACGCATTCTTTTTTCTTTCAGCTTTGAATTTTGATTTATGTTTGTGAGATGCATTAACATTTCATTTCATATTCTCGCATGATGGTGATACCTAAACACTTTTACTCGACAAATTCCAACGACTTATGTCAGAATCGCGATTTGACAAATATTTCTCACATATCAAAATTACAAAAAAGATTTACGTTTCTTGTTTCAGTTCATTTTGTTCTTCTCTCAGTACGACCATTCCATATGACAAGTTTCTCGATTCAAATAATACAGAAACGAGACACAATTTGCGTAACTGTGAACAGTTCTTATGAATACGAAAATAAGGTTTTATTTAATAGTTTTATAGAATGAGAATCGGCTTTCGAAATAAAAGACTGTAATTCAAGTTTGTGATGTATTTTATATAAGCACACATAATTCTTAATATTTGTATGATGAAACAAACTCTGGGCATGTGATTGCATTCCTATAAAGTACTGACTAATGGCAAAAAGCAAGTGGACAGTGAGCAGTGGCAGTAGCAAAGTATCCCATAGTTTTAATGCAATAAAAGAAAAAAGATCGTATGATCATGATGATGGTGTCGATAATGATTACTGATCAGCGGGCTGTTAACCGTGTAATGCAGACCACTTCAACACGTTTTAATATACAATAAAACAAAATGAATAAAAATACACAAGACAACAGAAAAACACTCGTTTGTTATTTTTCTGTACTGTTCACTGGTTGACCAGGCAGACAAACGTTCAACAAACAAAACTTTTATATATAAAAAAAATAATGTTTCCTGCTGGTGACCGTATGTTGTCGTCGTAGCTTCTTCCATTAGTTGTTGCTTTCATTTCAGACCGCGTCTACTTGCCGAATGGCGATTGTATGGTTTTCAGCCTTTATGTACCCTTCTCTCTTTCTTTCTTTCACTTTTTTAATTTTCTTTTTTTTTTTTTAATCATCCTTCGTGTGTTCTGTCTGTCGAACTGTGTTACTATGGTTGAATGGTTCTCATGCTACTGCTGCCACTTATTGCTTCTTTAAAAGTTGGCGTTTTTATGCTGCTGACTCTGGCTGAACTCTGTCTGCTTAGTGTCTTGACTTGTTGCTGCATTCAATTGCTTTGTTAATAAAAACACAGTAAGCCTTAGCAGTGATATTCATTCCACAGATCATCATGATTATGATATTAATATTGGTGATGATGATGATGATGATTGTGTGGTGAAGCTTCCATTTCGGGCATATTGGGTTCAAATGGACAACTTGTTACATGCCTTATAAAACGGCAAAAGTATAAATGGAAACATTTCAGTGCATTGTTTTAGAATTATTATACTTTTATGGGCAAAATTAAAATATAAAAACAACAGAAGAAAACTTGCATGATTAGATAAGTGAATACAGTACAGTTATAAAAGTTGTCATTACAAAAACATGGAATACTTAAAATCATGTTAATCTTGCAATTGACAAGTACATAAACACATACAGACACATATACCTTTAACACTGCTTTCTCTAAAGAGCGCCAGCCATCTCAAAATTTTAAATGAGATCTCTTAATAATTAAAAAGGGGAAAATTCCGCAGAAAAATGTGTGTCTGCTCGTAAAATTCCATCAAGTTCAACAATTCTCACCGGCTGCTATGAAATGCTTATGTATGTCGATATTAGATGAAGACGGAACAAGCATTAACCTGAAGCAGTAGAATGAATTAAGTGGAGTCATGGGAGTTATCACAGGCCACTCTCAACTATGGGCACATCTTAACCGCATGGCAGTAGCGGGACGGGATGAATGTAGAGTATGTGGTGATAGCGAGACATTGGATCTTTACTTATGACAATGATACGCCTTCTCACAAATACGGTACCGATATCCTGGTTGCGATACATTTCCGGTCTTAACCCAACTACGGAGCATATGCTAGAGGAAATAAGGAATCTTTGACACGGATAGACCCATGAGTCAAATTTATGGCTAAGCTCAAGTAGCGCAGAACAAGCCTATTCTAGGCTATCACAAATTTCAATTTGCAGAAGAAGAAAGCCATTTATGAGCTTCAGTCAAATACCTAATAAATTAAAACGTTTTAAATATGACTTTAGCAACATATGGGATGGCAAAATGGCATTATCGATGATGTGTTAAACTGCACTGCTCTGCTTTGTAAGGAGCAGCATAGGGCTTTCATAGCCGTTTTTGCCTTTTATCCCACCTCACACTCTTGGCTTTCCTTTGATTATCATTTTCTTCTCTTCTTTGAATCTTTCTTTTCTGTACGCGACATATATTCTCCTCTTTCTAGTTTAACATATTAACCAATTAAGTGGATCCACGTGAGCTGGCCATCTGTCTTTATTCTTGCCAGTGTTCCGCTTATAAATGCAATTTATACCTGCATTCATCATCCTTAGAAAGTGTAGTTGTTATTTATCCGTAAAATTTTATATTATTTAAAATAATAAAGGTAATAGATAAATAGATAAAAATACAATTCAGATTTAATGACAAAAAAGTTCGGGTTTAGATGAAGCATTACCGAAGCTCAAGTTCGGTTCGAGGTCTGTGAAAGTGCCTTCAGCCGGACGATATTAAAAATATAAAAAGCAACTTAAAAGAGGCAAATGTGTTTTGTTTAACCTGCCGTGGTTAGATTGTTATCATATTGAAAACTAATCCCAAAGTTTTCTTTGTATTTTTCTAACTCAGGTTTTACTGTAATGCAAATTACAGTAAAAAGATCAAACAGATGTGTAGTTGAAGTGCGCTGCAGTAGCAGACATGAACTTCTTTGGAAAATCTTGAAAATTAAAAATATATTTTACGGTGTGACGATTTTATACTAAGCATTATTTTACTCACTGGCTGATGATATCGGCTTTTGAAGTTGCATAAACTTTGATGCAACAGAAAAAGCACAACACAAAAGTAAGAAAGAAGTTCAAAAACTTTGTATCGTTAATTCCAAGAAAATCTATTCGAGCTGATTATAATTTTAATGGAATTTTTAAGTAAACACAGTCAAACACGATTGCAGCATTTTGTTGTCATTGTTTAGTGCAATAAATCATATAAAATAGTACAAGAACAAATAAGGCAAACATTATATGAAGACTAAACAATTAAATACCAGTGATGATTTAGTTACACTTTTCGTAAAACAGAACAGAACAAATCCCACTCTTATTATGCTTTTTCAACAAATTTTTTCTTATTTTTATTTCGATTTCCTTCTTTTGCAGAAAGAGAATAATAATGATGATGATGACGACGAAGAGCCACAATAAACACAATGACAACGACTGTAACAAAGACCATAAAGATTTCATGATCATGATTTGCACACGGCAGGAGTGGAAAACAAGGAGGGAATGTTTTAATGCTGCGCTGGCAGTTTATTTATCTATTGCTGATGTTGTTGTATTTCACAATATGGATTGATGGAATAGAGGCTAGACAACAGCAAAAACATGATGATCAACAGCAGCAGCAACAACTAAATGAAGTGGGAACTCATCATCGCACACAGCATCAGAAACACGACAGAGGCAGCAGCAGCAACAGTGCCGGCAGCAGTTCTGGAGCTTCTTATGAAGTCTTTAAAAAGCGCAACAAGAAGAACAATCAGCATAATAACAAAACAAAATCACAACAATCATAATTACAATGAAAAGAAACACAAATCTTTAATGGGAGGTGGTGGTGGTTTCACTCATTCCGTTAACAGTGGCAACAGCAGTAACAGTTTAACAGATGCCCACAAGGTCCACGGCGGCGGAGGCCGTAAAGGAAATAAACAACGCCGGGCCCATCATAGAAAACACAGCAGATCGAATGATTCAGATGACAATATTTCCTTGTGGATCAATGAGCAGCAATTGAAGGTTTTAACTGGTAATATTTGCTTTGTTATTTGAGAGCAGCTGCCAACAAACTAACGACTGTTTTGTGATTTTTGAAAAGATTTATTTTTCCCCAGAATTCTTTGCACGGTCCCATTTATGTTATACATAATGGTCATGTTCTCAATCATATTTTGGATAGCAGGTATTACGATTATATGATTATACCATCCGAAGTAAATTATGTCAATTTCACCTGGAAGTCGGGACACCGAAAATACTTCTACTATTTCGATATGCTGGAAACGATGGATGAAAGTATATTAAAAGCACCCACTGTATCGATTAAGTCCAAAGGGACGCATACCCAACGAAGAAAAAGTGAGGTTTAATGCACTTATTTGGAAATGGTCTCTCAAGCCAAATTAATGCCCCTTTCAGATTTTAGTGTCGTCTGCCCTGCAGCGGCAACAATTCTGGTACCGCCATGTTTAATGTTGGTCTTACCATACACAATCGCAGCGGAAATCCGTTGCCTGGCACACCGTTACGTTTAAACTTCAAAGAGGAGTGTACACATAGAGGTGTGTATGATAACCTAGACGCTTCCCATCCCACACTTATAACACCTTTGCAAGGTAGTGTATATTTTAATAAACTCTCTTTGTGTATTAACAATTTCAACAACAAATCAGATTTTAAATTCAGAAATGTTTATAATTTTTTTCTTCCAAATTTTGCAACAAATTACTAAATTTCAATTTCGGAAATAAAGTAATTCGAAAACAATTTCGCCTAAACATGTTTAAATAAGTTTAGATTGTGTGTGTTTCGTGTTTAGACATTCGTAAATCACTATATGGGTATACATGTTGCCATGGTTCCTACAAGACGCGTAGGTTTCCACGTGGTGTATCTTTGACAGGCTTTAATATCGATTTTTCAGCTCCAAGTATGTTATGGTTGTAATGTTTCGGACGACAAGATGCCTTTAGCTCATTAGAAGAAGCGCATTATTTAGCCTCCGCACCTATAAGCTTTCCATATCATGAGGTGCTGCATAAAATAGCAACTGATCTTACTCTTGCTTCGAATCTTTCCCGAAGGCAGGTTGTGTCCTAAGTGAGTCGTAAAATCTTAACATTCTGCTTTCGGTGTATAGAGGCTTGGAAGGGCCTAGAATGGCTCGGCAGCCAAACCTACAGAAAGAAAGCCTACGCACCTTCATTGGTAAATATGTGCTTTCGGGGTTTGCTATTCTGCGAGTTTGCCGGGCGGCTGAGGAAAGCCAGTTTAAGGCCTAATGTTAGTTTGCAGACTTCAGGCCACCAGCTGAAGAGACTGCCCCTCGGAGTCCAGATCGGGGAGCTAACCCAAACTATTTAACAAGGCATCTATTTAAGATCCAGGACAGCTATGAGTAGCAAATTGCAACATGGTGTTGACAAGTACGTCAGACATGGAGGCGTGGCATACTTATCCGCACCCCTTGGGGCGGGAAAAAGTTCAACAGTTCCCAACGAAATTCAAAAAATTTAGTTAGAGCGCGATTTTAATCTCGAACTTAATCCTCGTTGCAAGTAAATATAATTGTTTTACTTTACTGACATCTTTAAAACATCCCGATATAAAAAATATCGTGTTCGTAATGGTAGTTTAAATAAAATTGTAGATTAGCTAATTAGAGATTAAAATTTAGCTTAACTGCTTGACCAGATGTCGCTCGACATCGCTCTCATACAAACCAAAACGTTTAAAAATTTGTTGTTTCAAATAAACGTATTTACAAGAGAGAGCGATATCGAGTGACATCGTCAGTCAAACAGTAATCCTGACCTCAAGAAAAGACACTTATTGATTTAATAATTTATGACAGCAGTATTTCCGATGTTATGAGAAAACACTTTTGTATATTGGTGACCTTATTAGTGCCTTTCGTGTTACTTATTTTGCTAAACGTACTTCCAACACATACACAACTGAACTGCTTTCAACATGTTGGCTTATTTAGAAATCAATAAACAAAATCCAAATTTATAGAAAAGTTTTAAAGATAAGTACCAAATTTTTATAAACTTATTTTAAACACAAACAAGACTTAATGCACCAAGTATGTTTTGAAAATAATACTTTCCCCACCTCTATATAGTATTTTAGCGTGTGAATTGTATAACCAACAGCAAAGTTTCAAACTAAACATTACTCTTGAATAAACAACGAATACATACATGTATATATAGTTTGCTTTCTTTTAAATCCTATTGTGTAAGAAATTGCTTATTTGTACTCTTTCTGTAAATGCATAGTCATTTTATTCTTAAATTATCCCACTCACATTTCAACAATTTTGAGCTGCTGCTAATTAAAAGTGACAACAAAATAGAAAAATAATTAAAAACAGAACTTACTTTGATTTCCTTGTAACTGGTATAAACATTTCCTTCTGATTGCTTGTATTTTGCCAAATAACCAACTGCTTTTAATTCTTGCTTGAATGTATGTCAAATTAATTAAAACATTTCAAAACTATGAAAAACGTAACAAAAACTTTAAGGCCCAGATCCAGAGTGTCATTTGAAATGTGGAGAACATGGCTTTTGCAATCATCGCAACACTTGTCAATGTCATTCCGGTTATATCGGTCAGTATTGTGAAAAGGCGTTTTGCTTTCCGCAATGCATGAATGGTGGCAATTGTACAGCGCCTTCGGTATGCACATGCCCAGACGGCTATCAGGGCACACAATGCGAGGGTGGTAAGTAAATTGCTTTAATTCTCATTCTTTTTAGATTTGTTTTTGTTAATGATAAATACAAAACTTAATTTTATTTAATACAAACGGGAAATAACGAAAATAGATTTTGTTTATAGTAAAAACTTCATTATTCAAAGAACCATTTAAATCTTTTTCGATATCGCTATAGCCGTTTTGCAGCCCAATTTTATAATTTCTGTCATGGCTTTATAAAATGGAGCCTGCTCCAGCGCCGCAATCAATGCCTGTGTCGTGATGCTCTTGTTCCTCATCTCGAAATTTTGTAATCGTTTTCATTAACTCTGCAAGAAACAACTATTTTATAAACATGCAAATGTGCATATAAAATTCAAATTCAAACAGCGTTTCGTCTTTAAAATGAAAAATTCTTAAACCATACCAAACTGCACAAAATATTGATTTATTTTACACCATTTATCGCAAAAATATTATTTGTAAATAAAAATTATTAATTTTATTATTATTTATTATTCACAACTAATGCCTAGTGCTGCACTCATAACTGAGGTTAAATGTTTTTGCCACATTGTTTTACTGAAAGATTACAACTGAAATGTACGAATAATCAAAATAGCACGTTCAACAAATCGCAATTGACCAAGAAGAGAATAAAAGAGTTATCTAATTTACAATCGGA
>BGZK01004251.1:0-15241 GCA_005406025.1 Eumeta japonica | reverse complement strand
TAGAGTAGTCAGACATTTATTCAAATTATCGACACATAAGAAAAAATAAACGTTTCAAACTTTTGCTTTTTAGACCACAAGACAAAAGAGAAGAAAAAATTTGTACAAAACCCGATTTCAAATATTGCAAAATACTTTGATTTTGCGTTGAACACACAAGTTACAAACCAACTCGCTCCTCTACACAAAACCAACATACTCAAAGCAGAAAACAAGATCCAAATAAATGAAATGGTGTGTGTGTGTATAAAAGAGAGGAATCCAAAGGAAGGAAATAAAATAAGCAATGCTTCATTTGAGCAACCAAATTAACAGATGTACTAATGAGTTAATAAAAAATCAAATAAAACTGAAAATAAACAAAAATGTTAAGCAATCAAGTTTGTTTTACAAGAGCAATTATTGTGTCTGTCTGTCATGGATAGACTTTTAGACGTAATAAAATTTGAATTTAATAAAATTTGCTACAAGTCAGTAACAAAATATTTACCACTTAGCCAAAGTTGCCGATGAGTTTTGCAAAAAATAAAACAATATTTAAAAAATGTATTTGAACTAAAGCTTAATAAAATTTTGTATGAAATATTTGACTTAAAACACATTTCAAATTCATATTAATTTTTATGAATACCTATGCTCCTACATAATTTAATAATTATTTAAAATATAATCTCAATTATACTTTTTAATATAGATTTTTTCTATGAAATATTTGTCAAATAAAGGCTTATTAAACGTTGTATAGTGTTTTGAATAAGCCCTTAATTTATTTTACTGTTGCAAAACGTAAAATGGTAACACTGGTTTATTCTCACTGTTTGATGAAATAATAAAACTGGTTTAAAAGAGCGAGAGACAGGAGCTGGTTTCTGTAATTTGGCTAACAAAGAGGAAGCTTTTGAATATGAAGTGCTGGCTATTAAAATGTTTTTCCAAAATAAACATACATTTGAAGCCATTGTCATATGTTTGTACAACAATCAAGCCGTTCGTCTGTCCCTTCTAGTACGACAGTCAGTGTGTTATGTTTTGCTTTAAACTTTTAAACTGGTTTGGAGACCTAGATTTTATGTTTTAAGTTACGCGCCTCTTCTACTCCATTTACAAATATTCGTACTTTAAAAGCTAAAATAATAATTGCATACAGTGGCACTTAAAATTATAGCAATAAAATGACAATGAAGTATGCAAATATAATTTTATTTAAAATTTAAACATTGTTTAAAAGCAATGTATTTATTTTTTTTTAATAAAATTTTAAATAAAAGATCTCTTAAGGGTTAATTTAAATTTTACTTTTATATTGTGCTCAGATATACATACACCTTAGATTATCAATTAACATTGTTGAGCTCAATATACAAAATTTCAATTGAGCCACAGTAGATAATTGTTTAAATATTGAATAAACTTCTAAATGCCACACTGTTTATTTATCTACAATAGGACTGCGTCTTTATGGTATGATGAATTTATCTACTTATTTGATTTTAATAAATTAATTAAATTAAGTTAAAGGCGTATGCCTTTAGTTATTGGCTGAATTAAATGTTTGTGTCTTTATTTTTTTTAACTATGTACTCAATTTAGTTGATTCAACTAAATATGTGTGAACACTAAAAATTATCTTCGCAATTAACTGAATATTACGCAATTAATTTTGTGTGTATGAATAGGGTATTAACAAAATCGTTAATGAGGCAAAAGTTATAGGCTACTCGAATATTTTTAGCGATTTTTTTCAGAATTTTTGGTATTTTAAAGTGCTTATTATTTGTTTCCAAAGCTAATGATCAATTTAAATAATCAGAAAATGTAACAATTTTTGTGAGCCTGTTCAGCTGTCTATACGTGTAAAAATAGTTTACTCCCTTCTCGATTATTATTTTGCCTTTATAATTCTCATATAGTTTTTGTAAATTAATGGAATATAATCGATGCAGTTAAATCCGAGTTAAAGGTTTGGGCATAGGGCCCATTTGAATTTCCGAAATAACGAAGCCGTTCCGGACGATCCAGACGAAGAAAACGGGGCCTGAACTGAGTAAAATGATGGCACATCTTAACCGCATAGATGTGGTGGAAGGATATTGGAACACCATTTGTACCATTGTCCCGCCTTCTCACAAATAGAATTCCGATATTCTGGGGGATACCTTACCGGCCATAACCCAATTACGGGGTATGCTGGAGCAAATTGAATGACACTGGGTTCCTGTAGATCTATTGGTCAAATCTTGTTCAAGGAGAGCACAACAAGCCTCGACTGGCTTAGGTGTACGACGTATGACATGGGCTAACATACGTACCCCTCCTATCAACCTAACCTAAGCTAACTGAATGGAATATAAAATGAAAAGTTTGCATATTATTTCAAAACTGTTCAAGCTCTTCAATTAGTAATGACAAAGACTACAAAAATAATACAACATACATATGTATAAAAGAAAAAAGTTGTGTAAAGTGGCACCTACGAAATGTCCACACGTGGCTGAAATACGAAAAAAGTTCATGTTTGTTAATTAAAATTTTTGGTTCAGAAAATTTGCTATTTTCAAATAAAATTTGAAAGGATTATAAAACTTATGTGCGCCACTGTGCCCTTCTTATTATTAATTTACTGTTGCTGCTGTTTCAGTTTTAAGTAACAACTATTTTTAACAAACCCCTTGGCCCCTAAAAATGTTTTTTGTTTTCGTTGTTGTTTGTCAGTTGGTTTGTTACGTTTCGGAAAAAACATGAAATTATTCAAGCACTTTTAATGAGCTGTAGTAAATTGCTGAAAATTATGTTGCATGCCAGCACCAAAAAAAAAACAATTCACAGTCATTTTTGAGCAACATTGTAAGAAAATTGTTTGCAACTTTAAAACTACTTCTGCCTGTTGTTTGCTTATTTAGTTGTTGTTTGGTATGGTTTAATTTTACTATTTGTGGCTTTTTAAATGATTCCAAAATACTGAATTCATGTTTAACAAACTCCAACTAAAAGGTTCCATTTGATAGATAACGTTAGACAAACAGCTCTATGGTTTTAAGACCTGAATTTAAAAAGACTCGCGTCGAAGCTCTATCAGACAAACAAAAAGAAAAAATAATATTTAATGACTCTTTGCAAAGAGTCTGTTAGAAAAACGACAAATAGTTAATAAAACAGCCAGCAAAAGCAAACAACTTTGTCTGAAGGTTTGACTGATTTTGACTGACGTTTGAAAAGACTGACTAATACCTTAAGATACGGGCTCAGAGTACAAAGTTAATGTCGTGGTAATGTTTTTATGGTTTCGTAATTCTTATATTTTCGTTTTGCAATAAGTTTATAAAATTATTTTTTGGCGTTCATTTTGTTGGTAACTGTTGTTGTAATAAAGTTAATACAGTGTTTTCTTTTGTTGTATTTGGCTGTTTGTAGCGATAATGTCACAACTAAATAAAGTTTGTAATCAACAATTGTATTTGTTGAAGTGAGCGCTGCCTGGCAGAGTTCTTTGAGGGATTATGCTGAGTTGCTGGTGGTGGTGTTTTGCAAGTTCTGGATTTACGGTTAACGACGGTGGTGTATTAAACGATAACAATAATATTGCAACACTTTTATATTTTATGCCAAAAAAACAAAATGTCATGCAAATCTATTTTTTAGGAAGGTATCCCAAGGCAGGTTAAAATCATTTTCTTTGGCTTTAATGCCTAATAATGAATTGTCACGTAAAACCTAATAATTACGAATTACTAAATAATATACAAAAAAGTCTTTTTAATTTTCAAAATAGCAAATTTGTGTGATATGTTCGATAAAACATTTCTGTACTAAAATTGTTCTATCAATATAGCATATTCTGCTATAGAATTCGAATTAGTTAATACTAAAATTGGCCTAGTGAAAGCCAATAATTTTAAAATTGTGTGCTAAACTTATATTCTAAAACTCTTTTATTGAAATTTTTAAGCATTTTTGGCTGAAGGATTTTCTGTACTAAAATCTGTTTGCATTAAATGGTGCAACCGTGAGATATATTTTACTTTTTTACTAAAATTTTACACGAAAATAATTCAAAAGTTTCCATTAGCACTTAGATTATTCACATGGGAAGGCTCCCACTAAAATGTTGGTTTTATGAACGAAAATTTTATACAGGTGGATAGTGCTTTTACTAAAATATTTGTTTATTATAATTATAATTTTATTTAAAAAATTTATGTACTAAATGTTTTGTACAGAAAAATTTTTCTTATAAAATTTCACAAACAAATTTTTGTGAATTTAGTAGTTTTAAAATTTACTAACAAATTTTGTATGAAGAAGATTTTGTACTTTTTTCTATAGAGATTTGTTGTTCCATGGTAATGTACTTTACTTTTATGTAGAAACAGTTCTGTTCTAAAACTTTCAAATAAGAAATTTCTGTTTACTAAATAAACTTTTGTTGCTTTTTTTTCACTTTCATTTCCTGCAGTTATAGTAAAAGAATTAGTCCTGCAATTGTTGTTGTTGTTGCAGAAAATGTTTAATTAAAATGTTACAATGTAGCATGTTTATACAAGACAAGCAAAATTTTTCTGATTATTCTTTCTATAGAAACAGATTTGTATTAAATTTTTTTTATAATTTTTATATAAAATTTTCTGCAAATTTGAAAATCTATAAGAAATTGTTCATACCAAACTTTTGCATAAAGCTTTATATGTATGAAAAATATTTTTGTACTAAAATTGTTGCTATAAAATACTTTTGCACTAAAATTGTTTTCGTGAACATTTATTTGCTCTATACTTTTATATAGGAAGTTTTAAATAAATAATCTGTATTATTTCTTTCTACATGGTTTTATTTTTCATTAAATTAAAAGAAAAAAATAAAAAACATTTTTAATTTGGCTCAAAAATTTTATACAAAATGTATACAAAATTTTTTTTATTTAATAAAATTTAAAATTTTATATCCATAAACAAAGCTATACTGTCTTCCTTCATTCAAAAGTTATTATGCCAGCAACATGTGTATATGCAAAATTTTCATTGGCAACATTTCAATGCATTAAGTTAATGTAGGTACTTTTAAAGAAAATTTTCTGACAAAACCTTTTCCATTGAATGTAATTACAAAATTTTATTTAAAATTTACATAAAAAGAATTTCTTTAAAAATTTGTTTTGTTATTCAACATTATTTTTTCTGGTACAAACAATCCTAAGCACATGCTGCTGGCAACATTTCCCTATGTTGTGAGTAACGTTGTTTCTTTTTAACTCACGTAGTGTCAAGACAGCTTAAAGCATACGTACATATGTACATACAATATTGAAAACGTTTTGATTGGAAAACCCTGTTTAATTGCTTTCAAAGTCTTATCGTTTTTCTCTAAACATGCATGTAAGTACATACATAATGCACAAACACAAAATGTACATATGTAGGTACATATGTACTTATAAAACACACGCTACTTTAACATAGTAACCGTTGTAAAACCCAAACAATTCTTTCGTTGTTTTTAACGATTAAAAGTCTCTTTTGTTAAAACGCTTTAAATATTTTCCTTTACATCATCGAATAAATCTACAAGAAAAATAAAATAACCAACCAAAACCAAATAGAAACGTGCTACAAACAAAAATTGACTTAGAAGAAACACATCAACAAAAAAACGAGACCATATCTAGCAAAACTACAACAAAATTACTAGATATACTGCAAAAACAAGAAACGGTGTCATGAACAAATGCAACAAATCAAAAAAAAAAAAAAAAGCAAACTAATATGTACTTCTTCACTACAAACCCAGATGTGTGAATGTGTGTGTGTGTGTTATACATAAAAATCGAAAACGTCACCATCAAAATATTTTTACGACAAACCACGATTACGATATACATACATATATATTTAACGAAAAGAAACATACGAAGAAATTCCCTCATCTAAGCCAGCAAACAGCAGTTGTTGATTTAAAATACTTATGTATGTATGTATGTATGTACTTTTATATGTTTGAGTAATTAAATATATGTATATTCATGCAAACACAATAATTTTCATTTATACTATTACAACATAATGAGATGACAACCGAAAAAATAAAAATAAAAATTACAAATAAAATACGATTGCAGCAATCAATTTTTTACACAAACAAAAAGATCCTCATTATTTTAAGACGAGAAATAATATAATGGCAAAATAAACTTTGTTTATACTATAAACAAACTACAAGAGGATAGGTGTGGCCATTCAGGGATTTTTTAATTTAAATTGTTCGCAAAAAAATATTTTTAAGGTGAGAACAATGAATGAATGCTAAACTAGATTAATTTTTTAAATGAATTTAGTAATTATACTTTTCATTTCAATTTTCTTACAAAAGTGAGTAGAAAATTCACAAAACCTGTTTACGGTCAGTTATAAAAGTTCTATTTTATTAGGCCTTTTACCAAAACAACTGATGAAATCTTATTATTTAATAAGAATAGAATTGTTTCGTTTTGGAAACAATATTTGATATTTATTTTGAGAAATTATGATATGTGTTCTATGTTTTAAATAACAAATGAGAGTGAATAAAATATTCATACAAGTAGAAGTAACAAATAAAATAACATACACATTGAATGACTTACTATGTTAAATTCAATAACAACAAACAAATACACCTTAACTTTTTGTCATTGGTCAAATATAAATATGATATTTAGAAAACTATTAAGTTTATTGCAGCTAATTAAAAAAATCTCTTCTATGATTTACAAGATTTTCCTAATTGTTTGAGTTATACTCAAAATCACGTTAATGCATAGTTTAAATTTTCTTTAGAAAATAATATTTCGCGTAAACTTTTTATATTAGAAAAAATTCTACTCACGGGATTCCCGTTCATTTGCTGTCAACGGACATCGTAACATCGTAAATGATTATTAGACTTTTAACCTGGACAGAAAGAGATTTAAAGCTCTGTAGCATAAATAACACTTCAAAGACAGTGAATGCTTATATCAATCCAATTGAGTGGATAAAATATCTGGCCAACAGTTACGGAACAGGTTGCATATTCGGTACCTGCCCAAGCTTTAAGTGTTTGCAGAAAACAAAAGAGTTTCGCAATTTTGTATTTGTTTCTTCTAAAATGATGATTATCGTAGCTGACATGAAACAGTCCATTGTAGCTAATATGTTTGCAAAATTAATTTTCTTATATTCTTTTAACTTCATATCTTTATAATTACTTATAATAAATTTTTTATTTGTAATTTTAGGATATTCAAAAACTGAGTAAATATTATCCTAAAAATATATAAACATATAGAGTTATATTTATAAAAAATATATATATTTGAAATAAATTTAGTATGAAATATTTGACTCAAAACACATTTTCAAATTTACTTAGGGCCATTATTACAACTTACTGGTAACTATCAGTAGGATTTTGCTGGTCGTGTTTTCATTGAGAATTCATAATTTGAAACCTAAAATATGAATGTGATTCTTAGTATATATAAAATATTCAATTCAAGCGAATTTAAATATTCAAATCATTTAATCTCATTGAGATATATGGCTGACAAAATTCTACTGATAAATATTAGTAGGATTTTTTTATATGTATCTCAATGAGTTCATGATGAAAATTTAACTCGTTTAAGTTGAAAAATCTTTGCCTACTCGAGAATCGCAGTCATGTTTTAGGTGTCAAATTAATAAATTTTAGTGAAATAGGTATACGGTGAAAAATTCCTACTGATAGTTATCGTGAAGTTGTAATAATAGCTCATAAATTCTATGAATATGCCCAATAAGTGAAAATACTACGTTATTTTTTCTTAGAAATAATATTCATTATTAAAAATTTGTTTTTAATATTAAAATATATGTTTATCGCACAGAAATTATTTTGTGCTGATTTTGTTTCAAGCTTATAACGGCGCACTACTTAAATATTTAAAATCTTCTATTATCACCGTTTGCTCACAATTAATTGGTCACACTGTTAATGTACTAAAGTGGTTTTCTGGCTATTATTATTGGTTGTGAGAGGGGTTATGGGGAAACAACGACGTAAAAATCTTTCATAATACTTGAATATGCAGATGTAGATATTTATGTTCGCTTTAATAAGTTACCACTTTCGTTTTCATTTTGTAAGAGAGTTTATGCACACACATAAATATTTTTGCTTAAAAGAGTACATAATTTTTAAGAGAGCTATACCAGACGTATAGAATAATTTTTGCTTGCTTTGCTGCAAATTTATGTTAAGAAATATTGAAGCTTTTATTTATATATATATATATGTGTGTGTGTGTGTGTTGGATGAGTAAATGAATTGAAAGTAAATTTTAGTTCAGAGACCCAACTACAAATTATTCATTCATTATTGTGCGTATATGTAAGAATTAATGTGCCTTCATTGTGTTCTCATTTTTGGCTTTTAAATGAAAGTGAAACTTTTGTGTGGTGTTTATAATTTTGTTTCTTTTTTCATACTTAAGAGCTTTAGTTGATAGTTTTCGTTTTCATTTTCAGTTTCGCTTTTCAAAGTGTTTGTGGGTTTCTAGTTGTTGTTGTCTGTGGCCCAAACATTACATTAATAAAGAATATAATATACTACGTAATCTTTTGGGGCACAACGTCAACGTTGACCGTCGTTTTTTTCGCGGATTTTCAAAGCGTTAATGTAGACATTATAGTGCTCTGTCGGCGTTCTCCTACAATAGAGTATTGCGGGTATCCTCGCCATTACTTAGGGTTTAGTCAATCGAGTTACGCGCGGTTGATGTTGGTCGTGTTTTTCGGCAAAAAGAAGATTATATACATAGTAATAATAAACTTTTAAGAAATCATAAAACAAGTAAAAATAATTAATAAATTTAAAATAAACAAAAGAATTTAATATAAAAATAAATATCTGATATTTGGTTATACGTAATTAAATAAAAACAAAAAATATGTGGTAAATAAATTTTGACCTTATTTTTTATAACAAATAAATGTAAAAAAAACTACTTAATGTATCAACGAAAATTAAATTATTAAAAGAATAAAAGCTGTTAAGTTTTATGCAATAATAATGGGATTATGTTTATTGTATAAACTTGACACTTTTGCTGATAAAAAAAATACATAAAATCTTTTTTAATGAATTTGGCTTAATAGAGGAAAAATCAATACAGTATTTTAAGTGCAATATTAAAAAAAAAACAAAAATGCCTATAAATAAAAATTAAAGCTAAACGGAAAACATTTCTGTATAAATTTCGTAGATTTAAAATAAAAATTTTAAGCTCTACAACAACAAAAATTCTCTTCCATCGTTTAATAAATTTAATAAAATAAAACCCTTAAATAACCAAATTACCTGTTTGAGAAAAATACAAATTTAAAAAATTTTTCAATACACGTAAAAAAAAATAAAATAAAAAATAAAAGAAAAGTTATATTGTGATTGTGGTGGATTATTTTGTTGGTTATAAAAAAAATTGTGTTAAAAATGTTTCCAACAAAATTGACTAGATTTTTGAAAATAAACAACAATTAAAACACAGTAAATATTTAAAAATATAATTAAATTATATTAAATTATAAATAAAAATCTCAAAATAAATAAATATTTGGTCCACAGGGATGATAAAAATATAAAAGGTTAAACAATTTAAATAAATACATAAAACAAAATTAAAATTAGTTTATTATAATAAAACTAAATCTTAAAAACAAACAAAATTACATTAAATTTATATAAAAAAATGAAAAATTTTTTAAATAAACCGAAAAATTTCCAAATTTTGTTTTTATATTTAAACTTAAAATTCTTAACAGCAGCAATTGAAAAATAATTGGTATTATTTGATTGTTTTCTTTGTCTTGTTAAAACTAAATATTTTGAAAATAATAAGATTAACATTTTAAAATTTAATTCTTATCTAAAATATTGAAAAAGTAAAAAAAAATTGTATAAACACAAAACCCTAACAAAAATCACTATTAAACGACTCTTTAAATAGCAAATACGTAAAACAAAAAGTCACTTTTTAAAATCGCAGTGTTTTAAAAGTTCAAAGCCAGAATTTAAAATCTTTTATTTTCTTCAATAAAGTTTTGATTAAAAAATGCCAAAATTTAATAACCAGACTTTTATTTCGTTTAGTTTGTTTGAAAAGCTCGGAAAGAAAATATTGCAGTTACATTAAATCATCATCAGCAGCCAAAAATTAATAAAAGTATTTTCCATTGTTATAATTTTAAACTGAAATTTAACTTTTAGACCAGCTACAAAAAAATAAAACATTTAAATAAACTAAATTATTAAAAAAAATATATATATATATATACTGATCAATACAAATATCCCTTTTATAGAACCCTAAGCAAAATATTATCAAACCAATAAATTTCATTATACCGTCCCTCAAACAAATTTACACTTTTAACATCCCTAAAATAAATTAAAAAAAATTAAACAAGCCCACCTCAACAATCAAATCAAATAAAAAATAAAATAAATAAATCCAAATTAAATTTATTATTTATAACACCTCAATAAGCTTACGTGAATTATAAGCCAATTTACTACAATTTGATTAAACATTATACATCTTTAACAATTATCCTTAAAAATAAGGTTAGAAGGAGCAGGAGAAGAGAATTTATTTGTAATTATTGAGGCAAGAGAACAAATAGAAACATAAATACTGAAACCAACACCCAACGAGTGTTAATTTTATGATTTTGTTTTGTAACAAAAATGTTATTGAAAATGGAACAACAACAAGCGGCGGCGTCGTTTATATCGTCGCTAAATATGTCACCATTTTCACTGCAGTTGGAACAAGAACAACCCTCGTCACCAGCTCTGGTAGCTGGTGGTAATTCCAATTCAAATCATATGTTAAATGCCAACAACAACAATAATAATAATAATGAAACGGATTTAAATAATGCCAATGATGATTATTCATCATATACGCTACATTTGACACAAACAACACATCCACAACAACAACAGCAGCAACAACAACAGCATCATCACCAGCAGCAACAACATCATTACCACCAACAGCAGCAACAACAACAACAGCATCAACACTACCAACAACAAACCACTCAGCTCCAACAGCAACAACAACAGCAGCAGCAACAACAACAAAATATTGCCAATAATCCCAACTTTCAATATTCCTACATCTATCTATAACATCGATTCTCAATATATTTTTCCCACAGGTTATCAAGACACCACCTCCTCCCATTCACACAACAGTGCGAACGGTGGTGGTGGCGGCGGCTGCTGTAACAGTCCCTCACCAATCAAAATACCTCCAATCCCTCGGCCGGCGGTGTATCCCTGATTAATGGTGTTGTCACCTTAAATTCAGGCCAAAATGCTGCCTAACTGGTGGCAGCAATAACGGCGGCTCATCGGCCTCATCAGCCTCTGGCACATACATGTCACTGTTACCGCCTGTGTTGGCGCCACCAGCTCGTCGACGGCACATTTAGGCAGTGTAAATCTTTGGGTGGTGGTGGCACTAGTGCCTCGGCTAGCAGCTCTACGCCCGATGTTATCGATTTCAAACATTTATTCGAGGAGTTGTGTCCTGTGTGGTGGTGATAAAGTGAGCGGCTATCATTATGGTCTGCTGACATGCGAGTCGTGTAAAGGTTTCTTCAAACGTACGGTACAAAACAAAAGGTGTACACTTTGTAGCGGAACGTTCGTGTCACATTGATAAGAACACAACGCAAACGTTGTCCATATTGTCGCTTTCAAAGGTGTCTGGAAGTTGGTATGAAATTAGAAGGTGAAGTACGCAATAACTTTTTACTTTATAAGAATTTTTCACATATCAAACTGCGTAGTGTGATCGATCTGCATAGGAAACTTAGTTTTGGTATTTGAAAATTTCCAAAAAAACTCAGTTGTTGTTTCAATGTTTAGCCACTCTCAAGAGCGTTAACTTTATAAAGGTTATGAAGGGCCAAATTTGTGAATGGACCGAAAGCGTAAAAATCCTTCCTGATTTATTGGTTTAGAACTATTGAAATTAATCTGCAATGATGTAAATTAACAGCCCTCAAATTCTCAATATACTCAAAATTAATTTATTACTATAAATTTTCAATTAGAGGCGTCTTGCACAACCAATTCAAATCAATAAGTCTCTCAAAAACGAACTGATTCGAAATAGAGAAGGACTCAATAAAACTTCCAAATTTCTTTATATTTTGTATAAGTAACCATAAGTGATCGTCAAGTAACCACTTTAAGTGTTAAGCACATTCGACACAGATGTGAATTTGATTTACGTCGGCACCTTTCTTACTCCCTAATCCGACGGTGGACCAAATCCACAAAGTGTGGTAAAAAAAGCACGCCACATTACCATGACTGGCATATTTGCCAATGACATGTTGCAATTTGCTACTACAATTTGCTAAGGGGCTTCAAGCTGGCTCTCTTTCCACCCTTGAGCGACCCAGAGGCGTAGCAATACCGACAAGTGGCTCGAAGCCGAAGAGTGAGCATCATGCCTTAAACTTGCCAGCTACCACCTTTCCAGGAATCTTATAGAACAGTCTGTTGGTAGGCAACAGCACCTGAAGATCATTTGCAGACCCGCCAACACACATTTGCTTCTATTCCTATGCGCCATCAGGTCTTACAAATTCACTCTACCACATACCACAACGTAGCAGTCCAATAAGCGCCTCAACCACTGTTGGCAGAGTTTTCCTTTAAGAATCACCCTGGGGCCGCCAAGCCCCATGGTACCGACTAACCCTCGGATAAAGCTCGAAGAGCACATCTATATTACAGCCATAGGCCTTCTCTCCTGAAGATTTGGCCATAATTACCAAACCGAGGCTTTCCTGGGCTCTATAGCCGAACTCAGAACCAACACCAAACCTGCCACTCGGGAGGGGAGACCCATTCGACTCAGCAAGCTACACGAACACTGACCACAAATGTAGCCAGCTAAAAGTCAGCTACATATTTATTTTGTAACAACAGCTGCATCATACAAATCATTGAGACCCACAAATTTTAAAATTTTTATTTAGGTAATCGTATTTATATGTAACATAATTGCACATAAACTTTATTTACCCAAATATTTACTATAAAACAATAGTTTATTTATTAATTTGATTTAAATTTAAATCACTAACCTGTTTTGTTACCAAAAAATTGACGGGAGCTACAACGGTGATTGTATTGTTGTGTAGCTGCGACTTCGTTAAAATGGCGAATAAAACGCGTATTTAATTTTTAGCAGCTTGTAGCTTGGCGTGTAAATGTGTTTTACGGTACAAAATTCAATTCTTTTTATCTGACACTGAATTTATCAAAAATACTTAAGAAATATGACATTCATTTAATAATTATTATTATTTAATTATTATTCAGAGCATAGGAAAGTTTATAAATGTAGTTTATTGGTTTTATATGAATAGAGAAGCAAAAAGAGCCGAAAGAGCATTTATCCCTCTCTGGCTTATAAGCTACCAGAGGTAAATATTAATCTCATTTTCGTGGGCACTGGCTGTTTGGCATCAAATTTCTTAACAAAACAAAATTATTAACGATTCGATCAGGTTGAAGGGATTTGAGATGTAATATATGTATATTCACAAAAACAGAAGAACAAATAATCAGAAAAGAAAAAACAAAACTAAAACTACTTGTACACAGTTTCGTGTGTATTTTAGCACGTTTCAATTCAGCAGATACTTGATAATGAGGCTTATGGAAAATAAAAGTATAAACAAAATCGATATTTTATTTATTTAAACCCTTTCCATAGCTTTTGTTTACGAAGAGAAAATGAAAAACTAGCAACAATAATCTCAAGCCTTAAAACAACTTAAACTGGTTGTAAAAATTGTAAGAATTTATTTTCTTCCAATTTTGAATTGCAAATACAAAGTAAATATGAATGTGTGTGCATACTGCGATTTATCTGTTTAAAAAAAACATATTCTTCAAATAATTATGTATAACAAATCATAATCATGGATGTTTTCATAAAGATATTGTATGTTTATTAAGCTCTTATTTCACAAATTTCTGTAAAATATTTGTCAAATAAGTGTTTAATAAAATTAAAATATAATTAATAATAAAACCGTGTATATTCATTTAATTGAAATATATACTTAAATCTCACGTAAATCATGAATCATGTTTAAACGTTATTTAAATTAAGCATTTAATACAAATATTTTTCTTTTAAAGCTTCTTAAGCTTCCGTTTGGTCCCATTAAAAAATTTTTTATTAATATTACTTTCATTTTTATACATCAAAATAATACGCGTTAAACATTTTTAAGTGCGTGTTCAGATTTCCATTTTTATTTATTATTATTTATTTATTGAGACTTTTCAGATTTCCAATGTATAGCATTTAATATTGTGTAATCTGGCATTTCTAGCGAAACCCCACTTATATTATATGGGCAACTCTACATTAAGCAATCACTTGCTTGAGGTAGTGATGCCAATGTTTGTAATGGCATTACCCACAATCATCGAGAACTATGCTAAGATTTAATGCTTAAATTAAGTCCGAATAATAGAGATGTCACAGCCACTCAACTACTGGCACATCTTAAACGCATGGCAGTAGCGGGACGAGATATGTGTGAGCATGGAAGGAATATTATTTGTGGCAATGCCTGCCTTCTCACAAACACGATTCAAATATCTTGTTAGTGACACCTTTAGAACTTTGGGTTAAACACTAGAAGCGCGCACAGCAAGCCTAGACTATTAGGTGTGACATGGGCTGTTATACTCCTCCAATCAATTTAAAATAACCTGCGCTTTTATTAAACACTAGTAATTTTGCTTATTTTTATTAATGTTTTTACTTTGAAATAAATCTCATCTCTAATGTATGTCTGATTACATTGTATTAAGTACAAGTTCTTATACTTGACTAAGTTAATTTATGATTTTGATTGCTCAAATGTGATACCTCTTCAGCTTCTAAAAAAAATCATTACTAGAACATTTATCGTTATAAAAAATTTATCTTAGGAATATTTGTTGTGTTTGAAAATTTTCCACCAGACTTTTATCGCTTTCACAAATTTTTAATATACAAATTATCTAAGTTTATCTTGTATTTCTAGCATGATTAACATTTAATTAATTGTATACAGTAACATTGTTCATAAATAATTTGTTTATGTAATAACAGTTATACATATTATTGCTTTATAATTTGTAATGTGCTATGCGCATAAAA
>BGZK01004250.1:0-15242 GCA_005406025.1 Eumeta japonica | reverse complement strand
CAACATCAGCCAGGAGGCCATTCAATGAGGTAGTAAAGGACGACCTCCTAATGGCCATGGCCACAGAAAAAAGGCGTCACCTGTCCCGTAGTGACAGAATGCGGTACCATAGAATCCAAGTTGGCGGAGCTCGTTATGGATTACTTGCTCACTAACAAGGGTGGTCTGGTACCTCGTTTTGACTCTGGTGAGATCCACTGGAGATACAGGGTAATCAGATGCTGGGACGTGTCTCTCAAAGGAGTTTCTAGGCAAGTGCATCGCTAAGATAAGCGAAGCATGGGAAGGCTTAAGTCTTAAGCTGATCCCCGCTGAAGAAATTCCAATGAGACCACGGGCCAGAGTCTGGTTACCAAAGGTGACGTGGGACTCATCCAAGATACTGGAGTGTCTGAAGCTTCAGAACCCAGATATCCACACGGATGAATGGTCAGTCATCCGTATTGAAAAGGCTGACACAAACTTATGCCTGATCCTTGCCATCACAGAAGAGAGCTCAGCTGAGCTTGAAAGGCAGGTTTCAAGCTCTTCTTTGGTGTCCGGGATGCAAAAGTCAAAGTCGGCCAACTAAATCAGCAGGTGGAGGAGTAGATGAGGTGAGGTTGCTAACTCTCTGCTCACTGGTATGCAGATTGACCAACATGAGCCCACCAACTAAGGACCTTAAGGTAGCGCAAATCTGCAGCACCTCGAAATGCGCTACAGACAACCTACGGGTCGTCCTAGTCGAGGAAGACCTAGACATAGTGCTGATTCAGGAACCCTGGGTCTCAGGTTCAGAGGTCAAAGGGCTTCCGACATCAACCCATAACATCCTATACAAAGGTAATGGTAGGCCACGCTCTTGTATAATAGCTAAAAAATCTATTAATATATTTCTTTGTACACAGCTTAGCTCAGATGATCTTACAGTTGCGAAGGTCGAGCTCCCTCACAAAAAGAACTTATGGTGGCCTCAAGCTACATGGCACATGAGAAGGCAGCTCCACCGACGTCCTTCTGAGGACATTGTCTTAGCCATTATGCTAATGCCAGGTACACAATCTGAAAGGTGTGGACAAATGGTGAAAGGGGTAAGTCGATACGTGATTTTATTAACATAAAAAAACAAAATATATGTAATTCTGGTAACATGCCAACTTTTGTCTTTCCGAGTTCGGATAAATTCAATGGGTGGAAGGAGGTACTGGATATTACACTCATAAATGAGAGGTCTAGGATATCGATAGATAGGTGGAGAGTATCCAACAAAAGATCCTTTTCGGACCATAATTGGATTCTCTTCAGTATAGGACTTCACAGTACGACGGAAAGATCTATCTACAGAAACCCAAGAAGAACCAATTGGTTCAGATACAGTACTCTGAGACAGAAACTAGGACATGTACCGAGAATTGAAGATTCAATAGATGGTCTTGAGGAAATGGAGGGGAGATTCAATAGAATCGTCAGTAGGGCGTGTGAAGTTTCCTGTCCGATCACTAGGGCAAGAAAAGCTTCCACCATGGTGGAACTCGGAGCCTCGAGACTGCGTAGGGAAACGCGCAAGGCTTTTAACTGCAGCTACAGAACCAAAGCGTGGCAGACATACCGCGACAAACTGAAGGAATATAAGAAAGCCATAACTATTGCAAAGAGAAACTCATGGGAGAGCCGCGACAATAGATTCTGCAAGGCTTGCAAAGATTCTGGCCAGAGGCCAATCTAGTCCAACCTATATAAAAAGGATGGATGGTTCCTGGTCGGAATCTTCAGCGGAATCACTTGAGATCTTAATGGACACGCACTCCCAGGATGTAAGGACGTGCCCGGGAATAGTATGGACAATACGAGGACACCATATGTGATCTGTCAGGATATCATCTCCCATGAGAAAATATCATGGGCGATAGACAGCTTCTCTCCTTTCAAATCACCGGGACCGGATGGAATCATGCCAATAATGCTACAGAAAGCAAAGGAGCATATCATCCCCTGGCTTCATAGAATGTTTGCACTCTGCCTCTCTCTGAACCACGTACCGAGTAACTGGAGAAAGGTTAAAGTCATTTTCATTCCTAAGGCCGGCAGAAGAAGTCACGAGGATGCCAAGGACTTCCGCCCAATAAGTCTTACTTCTTTCCAACTTAAGACACTGGAAAGGCTCATTGACGCTCATCTGAGGCAAAGGCTAGAAGGTACAGGAAAACTTTCAGATAGTCAACATGCCTATCTCAGAGGTCGATCTACAGATACGGCTCTGCACGAAGTCGTGAGTGATAGAGAGATCCCTTGGATTTAAGCAGTATACGTTGGGAGCTTTCATGGACATAGAAGGCGCTTTTAACAACGTAACCACTTCCACAATTCAACAGGCTCTTGTTAGCCTGGAAGCTGAGGAGTATATCAGTAACTGGCTAGTGTCCATGTTGAATTCTAGGATAGTTACATCAGGTTTCGGAAACAGCGTTATGTCCAGACTAGTGGAGCGGGGTACACCACAGGGGGTGTCATCTCTCCGCTGCTTTGGATCATGGCTGTCAACTCGATCCTGGTGGAGCTGGACAGTAGAGGGGTAAGGGTCGTTGCCTATGCGGACGATATGGTGATACTGGTTTCGGGGCTATTCCCGGACGTGATCAGCGATATCATGTCTGATGCCCTGCCTCTGGTCAGCCACTGGGCCACAAGTTGTGGTCTGGGGCTAAGCCCGCAGAAGACGGAACTGGTTCTTTTCACTACCAGAACCAAGGTTCCTGGCTTCAGGCTGCCACAGTTAGACCCTAATTTTCATGGCGACTGAAACGGGAATACAGGTAAAGAGAGGTCGCCTACTATACCTGTCGATGTTTGGCCTGAAATGGTCTGAGTCCTAGATTGTTAGTCCATTCTTACATATGGATTCTAGTATGGTGGACTGCAACGGAAGAGCTACATTGTGGACCAGCTATACAGGGTACAGAGATCTGCTTGCATTGGTATAACGGGTACACTGAACACCTGGTTCCGATCCACTATCATATAAGGTCAGTTGCTGCCTGTAGTGCGGCGAGGCTTAATGCGTCTGGATGGTGGAAGTCAAGACTGGATGGGCATACGAGAATTCTCAGTCTATTGCCACCCACCTTGAACCAATCATCGGACTATATGACTCCTCGTCTTGGCCTGAAAAGGAAGTTCGGAATCATGATTCCATCCACGAGGGAATGGTGCCAGGTTAGCTTGACAGACGATTATGACATGAGGATATACACGGCCAGACGGCGACTATTGCATTGAATTCATATACGACTACATCTTCACTCGTTGAGGAGCAAGCAGGAACTGTCTAATCTATGTTGTGTATCTGTCATAACCTAAGTTTATGTCCTTGCGCATAGGGACTACTACAGTAATGACCGAGCAGACGAGTTGGCCAGGAGGGGAACTGCTTTAGATATATCCAGTGTGGAAGCAGTCATAATACCCCTGGGGAGTATCGAAAGTGGCATCCTTAGACACTTCCTTTAGAAGAGTGAGCACAGATGGCGCAGACTGGATACATGTAAAGTGGCCAGATTCTTGTGGCTCTCATAACGAGAAACAAACTATGCCCCTAGTAGAACGGATATATCCAGGTGATGACTGGACACTGGTTGATAGGATGAATGCGGGTCGGCTTGGATTGCCTTTCAATCATTACTCGCAGGTGCAAGGATAGGGAGAGGAGAAACGGTTTTCATCTGTAAATGCCCGGCACTGGCTATTAGGAGGAGGGACTTTTCAAAGCATACATATTCTCTGACCTGGGTGAACCTGTCTGTCAAGGATAGGGACTTATTGAAGTACCTCACCAAGCAGGTTGGATCTGATGCCAAAGCGGTGGATACTACGGTTGCTACGATTGACGAGTGGAGTGGTTCTTGTCAAACGGAGTCCTTTCGACTCTACTTGATTGTTCGAGCGGAGCGAACTACCAGGAGAACCAACCAACGTCAATGTACACACTTTAGATATTCCGTAAAAGCAAATAATTTGTTTGCCACCAAAACTAGTTTTAATTCGCTTACGTGTTTAAATACTTGAAAATCGGTTTTCAATCCCATTTTTCACTTTACACCAATAATTGGCTTAAGAATATATTGTCGTCATATTTAATTGCAATAAACGAGTTATGAGTTGAGCTACAGGTCGTCGTTATCAATAAGAACTGTCGGTTTGGATCTACAATACGACTAAGTTACAAATCCCTTTCCTAGTCAAATTGTATTTTCGTGGAATAAATTCCTAAAAATAGTGCAAATAAAATGGAAAAACGTTAACTTATTGCCGAAAGCAGGAATCTTGAAGTTTTCAAATTATCGTTATCTATTTTTCAAAAACTTAACATTTTTTATATAAAATTAATTTAGCATAGCAGGCAAAGATGCCGTAAATAGTAACCATACAATATTTAAAAAATGATTTAATAGATAGATATCAGTTTCAAATGCTGCATCTACGAAGATACACTACAAACTTAAGGGTTAATCTTAAATTAAAAATAAAATTATAAAATTGTTTTTATTAAAAACTAAATTCATATATGATCGTTCCTGAAAAAATTGTTGATTGTTTTGACAAAGATGCTCTACTGACACCAACAAAAAACCCGTTTGTTGTTGCTTTGTTGTAATTTTCTTTTAGTACTACCACCTTACAGACGTAAACACACAGTAGATGTTTTGCCCTTGTTTAATTTTTTACGTCGTTTTGTGTATATATGCAGCGATGCCAATTAAGCGCGTTTTAGCTGTTTCGTCTTAAAGTGTTAAATAAAAAATTGCTGAATTGGCGCGTTTTGACCTTGAATGTCATGTTAATAAAACGTTTAGTTTAACAAAGTCAAGCAATATAGACATTCGACACAGCAGGGTACATGAACACCGACTGTATAAATAGAATACATTACACGAACACCGTTGTAGCCGTCAACTAAGATCTAATTCTATGTTATTCTTTTTTGGCGACAACACAGGTTGGTGATTTTATTTTAATAGAAAGTGACTAATTGATTTTTAAGGAAATATTTTTGTGAATAAAGTTTATATTTGAATAGCATATAGGATTTTGTAAAGAAAAAAAAGTTAATTTTATAGTACTTTTAATAATGCAGTTACTGCTTCCATAATAATTTAGTAACTGACTTTTGCTACATGTAGCCTGCTACATGTAGCTTGCTACATTTGTGCTTGGTGTTCGTGTAGTCTGCCGTACATAATGATTCAGTTCTTTAAATCACATTAAATGGCCTGAGAACCAAGAACTGTTGTTGTGTATGGGAAAATAAATGCAAGTGACGCCTATAACAAATCGAAATATCACATATTATCAGTTGTATGGCCAAATGGTTTTTTACATGAATTTTTTTTTATTGGCGATAATAAACTTTAGCTCTTCTTGCTATTTTTAATACTTTATTTAACAATTTTTTAAAAGTTTAATATTAAAAATTCAAAGATTATTAAGTTATTGATTGACCGATTTCTTAACGTACATATAAACATTAAGACACCTGAATTTTGATTTTTTATTTATTCGAATTTTTAATCGGACTTAAGTTCTGAGTTTTTATTTAATTAAAAGGGTTCTTTTGTGATATATTATGGCGATTGATACTTTCTCAAAGAAGACAAGAAAAGTAAATTTGAAGGCTTATTAGCTGGGGTACAACCTGTTTCATATCTACTATGATACTCATCAGCACCCTCTTTGCTTTGAACTCCGGCTTCATCTAAACTGAAACACCTGAATTTTCATTGAAATACAATTTTAAGTTTTTGTTTTGCTATGCTAAATTTTACGTATGTTTAAATTTGTTTTAATAGTTATACATATTTATGCGAATATATACTTTTGTACCTGGATTAGACTTAAAAATCAACTATGTAGATAGTTATTTATGTATTTTATTTCAATAAATATTACGTTTTTCTAATATATTCCCCGACTTTTGCTTAAATTAAAGGCGTTTCAAAATATTGCGTTTTGGACATAAACATTTGTAAATGCTTTCATATAGCTTGTTTCAAGAAGGAAAGCATATATATAGTTGACAACGCTGTATATAAGCATTAAACACATTCGACACAGCAGGCTACACGAGACCGTAGCTGCAATAGCTTTATTATTACTATTTTTGGGTCGACACCATTTGGTTCAGTGAATATATTCTTCAGCACAGATCTGCTTTACGATTGATATGGGATTTAATGTTTTAACATATTTACATAAATAAATGTTAATACCTTCGTTGAATCCTCTTGCATTTTGTGTGTTCCGCAATAAATTGTACGCAAAACAACTGCGATGAACTCTTGGTGGACATTTCAGAATGTGAAAATGCTGGATTTGTTAAAATAGGACTCTTTATACCAGATGGCCCACATCTAGGTCAGGCACTGCAGTCATCTCGTCTGATTCTGATTGCGTAAGAGGTGGAATGGGACCATGTATCTGACAGCTGCCTCCAAAAGGACCACTACCTGTGAGACTGGAAATAAAAAATAAAATTAATTGGAAAATCGCAAATATCCCAACGAAATTATAAATAAATAAAATTCAAACAAACAAAATAAATGCTAGGTATATTTATTTCATTTTGATATCAGTTATATTCAAAATGGCTGCTTCGAGCTTGTTTTTATATAAAAATTTGTTTTAAACAATTTACTGTCAATATTTCGCTGAGCAAAATAGTTTCCTGATGATGCAACAATTATTTTATATATAAAAACACGCGTCAAAGTACTTTCTCTAGCACCTCTCAAATAAATAAAAATAAAAAATTGTGTGGTCAGTGGACCTCCATTAGGAACGTTTCTTTCGTTTTTCCTGATCGTCAATTATAATTTAAGGTAAAATTTTTACATTTTATTTTAATTGTTTTTGAAGGTAAATTAATTACATACAGCAGGAAGTTTAAGACATTTCATTAATAATATCTATATTTAAAATATTTTATAGCAAGTGCAGGGTAGTGGAGCTTTAAGTTTCATTATTAAGTTCTCTTCAATCTTGTACAAAAATCTTGAAAGAATAGCGTCAAGCATGAATTGGATTTGATCAGTTTGTTTAACAAAAGTCTAAGAGGCTTGATTTTTAAAACATTTAGCGTCATCCAATTTCATACTAAAATATGCTTGTTAGTAGATGTATTCGCTAAGCAAAAACTTTCGATGCAATTATCCAACAGGAAAAGGAAGAAGTACGGATGCCTTCTGAATGGCCTTTGTACTCTTCTTTTCGATGTACAAGGTATGCTTGCTTTATTCCATACTTAATATTATTTACACACGTTGTCATTACAGAAATAGCGCTTCAGCTCTTCCTTCCTCTGCAGATGTGGTAAAGGTGTTCCAGAGAATTATTATCAAAAGGTCTCATCAACAAAGAAAATTTCAAAGGGATTTTGAGAAAGCTATGTTAGATTGCTTTTAACTTAATGGCTCTTTACAAGGCCTTCAACTAGTATAGGCCTGCAATATATATTCGAATAAGCAAACCGTGTCTCTCAATTTTATGTAAATACCGTTTAGTATATTAAATTAGAATTTTTATTAATAAAAACTAATACTTCAGTCCTAACGGTTTCTAAACTGCACACACAAAACTCAACTGCAATGATTTAAATATTTTTATCTTTCTGTATTTGGTACCAATAATGACTACGACATGCGCAGGCCGTTAGGTGACAGCACTGGTACCCTGTTAGTGTGTCCAGTATTATAAAAAATCCTATTTTTAGCTTAATTGGACTTCGTGTACAATTTTGCCCAGTTATTTTGTAAGAACAAAAAATATTTTTCCTACATTATTTAATCACTCTTTATCAATTTAATCATTAGTAAAAACTGTATCAAATTATGCATTTATTATTGTACATTCATACAACATACATTATGTGTTTGTACATACATAGATATTTTGTGTGGTGTTGGTTCATTAATTTTTAATTAAAGAAAATCCAAAAAAAAATATATATATATATTATTATTATATCTAAATATATTATCTTCCTTTGCAAAACAATTCAAATTAAGGTTGCTAATGGAAACACCTAATTTTTCAAAACTCAACCTATTATGTACATATAAGTTAACTCAAACAAAGTTAACGAACTCTTTTCCAATAAATTAATGCATAAATAGATTTTTTGCCAACTACTTAATCAGCGTCTTTTTATTAATTAGGTCATATAATTTTAATAAAATATAAAATAATAAAATCACGCCACCTCTAGATTTAGGTCATTTAGTTTAATATAAATTAAGAAATTTTTGTAAAGTTAATTGAGTTGGGAAAAAGAATAAAGCGCGGTCGTGCTGACCGTTTAAAAAAAATAAATAAAAAAATTTTTTTTTAGAATTTCCAATTTGGAAATTCTTAAGTGGCACCCGAGTCCTTTCGGCCGGTCCGGTTTCGGTAGAAAAGCTGGCGTCCGATAAAAAAACATTAATTTTTCGATTAAAAGGCTCCGGAGTAGTGTAAACAAAACGGGGCATAACGTGCCAGCCTATCAAAGGAAAAAATTATCAAAATCAATATTTACAGTAAATATCAAAATAATTTATGAGAAACTGTGAACTTAAAAAAGTTGTCAAAATCAATATTTACAGTAAAATATCAAAGTAATTTATGAAAAACTGTGAACTCAAAAAAAGCTATCAAAATTAAAATAATTTATTAAAAACTGTGAATTCAAAAAAAGTTATTAAAATCAATACTTACAGTTCAAAATTAAACAATTTAAAAAAAAAAACTGTGAACTCAAAAAAAGAGTTATTCAAATTAATTCGAAATAATTTCGAGGAACTGTGAGTGAACAACAAAATAACTTTTGAGAAACTGTGAGCAAAATAATAAAAGTTAATTTGTCAACAAAGAAGAAGGAGTTATTTAATCAAGATTAAAAGCTGTGAACCGAAGGAGGTTATTGATCAACAAAAGGAGCTTATTGCTGAGGAACGGAAAGTCAACGCAGGGAAATCTCTAGCAGCACAATAATCGACAAAATCAACAGCAGGAAGCATCTACATACAAGAGCTACAAAATCAATTGGAAGAATTCGGTTTTTTTTAAGAATTAAGTAAGTTGAAAATTAAAATTCAGATTCTTTTTATTAAGTGTTTGCAAAAGAAATTACCTATAGTATTTTTAAATAAATTACAATTGGGTTTAATAATCCTCAGAGTGTAAAAAGTAATTAAATAAAAACTATAATAAAAATAAAAAATGGCTAATCCGAACAATTTAATACGTCCCCCTACCCTTTCGGCAAATAATGATCCTCCCCAACAAAATTCCCAATTAAGCCTACAAGACTTAAGATCTTTAATTTCAAGCATAGCATCAGACGTATTAAGACAACAAGGGCCACAGGTAGTACATGAAACTCTTAATCCTTCTGTTAATTCGACAGACTTAGGTGACCAACAAATCAACAGACATGCTGACCAATTGCACGACATGGACAAGATTCCAGATGTTGTTAAATGCTTAAAAGAATTCTCTGGACAGCCTGGAGAATTCAACTCATGGAAAAAAAGCGTAGAAAGAATCCTAAGTATCTATGATCCGATCAGGGGTACACCCAAATATTATGGGATATTAAGTGTAATAAGAAACAAAATTACGGGTAATGCTGATGTGGCATTAGAATCATACAATACGCCGCTAAACTGGCAAGCAATATCTCAATGCCTAATAACCCATTATGGCGACAAACGCGATTTGTCCACCCTCGAGTACCAAATGACAACTTTGGTGCAAGGAAGCAGTAATATCCAAGAGTTCTATCAGCAGGTGTACACTCACCTATCTCTGATTTTGAACAAATTGGGATGTCTTCAGATGAGCAACGAGTCACTTAGCTTGCTCTCGAAGTCGTATAGGGACAAGGCCTTAGACACCTTCATAAGGGGTCTTAATGGTGACTTGCCTCGGTTACTAGGTATGAGAGAACCTACTGATTTGCCTCAAGCACTTCATTTGTGCTTAAAACTGGAAAACCAGAACTTCCGCGCAAACCACGCTAATAACGCCAAAAGGAATCAACCTCCACATCTACCACCGAAGCGAAACTTTGGAAATCCGCCAAAACAGTCTTTTTATCCTCAACTAGCCTATATTCCGCGTACAACTCAACAAAGGTACCAACCTCCCAATCAATGGAATCAATTAAACACAAACCCTCCTCGTCCTCCTAAGCCACAACCTCGCCCAGAACCAATGGAGGTAGATCAAAGTTTACGCTCACAGCGTATAAATTATATGAATAGACCGCAACAAAACCAATTTTTTGGTAAAAGACCAAACCAGTTCGGAAATAACCAACAGCACAAAAACCAAAGAATGTTCCATATAGACACAGAAGAAACAGGCAACAGACGGGTCGACAACGAAGGTAGGCAATATGGAGAACCAAGTGATATTCATTTTTTAGCATGATAAGCTCTTCGTTGCCTTACTTTGAGGTTAAAACGGAGAGCGGAGATATATTAAAATTTTGGTGGATACAGGTTCTAGCAAAAATTACGTTAAACCAAATCTAGTAAAGAAACGCATACCAAATGAAAACCCCTTTTGCAAAACGATCGTTGGTGATATAAAAATTAGTGAACATACTTATGCAAAACTTTTTGAAATTAAAGAAGAAATTAAATTTTACTTGATGCCATCGTTAGAAACGTTTGACGGCATTCTAGGTAATGATACTCTAAGAGAACTAGAAGCTACTATTTTTACGAATAAACACTATATGATATTAAAAAATGGTTTTAAGGTGATTCTCAAACAATTCCCTACTAAATGTGTAAACACTATAAACATTAAAGAAGAAAATATGTCTAAGGAACAAAAGGATAGAATGAAAGAAATCCTAAATGCTTATCCCAACCTCTTTTTGAACCAGATGAAAAACTAACTTACACCACAAAGGTTGTTGGTGAAATAAGAACCACAACCGATTCTCCCGTATACTCCAAATTTTATCCCTACCCTGCTTCGCTCAAGGCAGAAGTAGAAAGCCAAGTAAAAAAGCTATTAATAGATGGAATTATTAGACCATCAAGATCTCCATTTAACTCCCCAGTTTGGATTGTGCCAAAAAAAGCAGATTCAGCTGGAAATACGCAATATTGGATGGTAATAGATTATAGGAAGTTAAATTCAATCACTATTGCAGATAGGTACCCAATTCCGGAGATTTCAGAAGTAATCTCCCAACTCGGTGCTAGTAATTTCTTTTCAGTATTAGACCTTAAAAGTGGTTTTCATCAGATTCCACTAAAAAAATCAGATATGGAGAAACCAGCGTTTAGTATAAATAACGGTAAATACGAATTTACGCGTCTCCCATTTGGCCTTAAGAATGCGCCATCGATCTTCCAGCGCGCACTTGATGATATCTTACGTAAATATATAGGAAAATGTTGTTACGTTTATATAGACGACATCATTATTTTCAGTAGAACAGAGGCTGAACATTTTGAGCATATAAAAAATATTTTCGAAGCATTAGAAGAATCCAATATGAAGGTCCAATTAGATAAATGCAATTTTTTCAAGAAAGAAGTAGAATTTTTAGGATATATTATTACAAGTCAAGGCATAAAAACAAATCCAGAAAAAGTTAAAGCTATACAAAATTTCCCGCGCCCTAAAACACTTAAAGAACTCCGTAGTTTTCTCGGAATGTCAGGGTATTATCGGCGTTTTATTAAAGACTATGCAAAACTCACTAAACCCTGACATCCCTTTTAAGAGGGGAAGGAGGTCATACCTCAAGAAACAAATCAGCAAAAGTCGAAATCTTCCTAGACCAAGCAGCCATTGAATCCTTTGAAAAAATTAAGTTTTCCCTTACTTCTGAAGAAGGATTTTGAATTAGTTACCGATGCTTCAAATTTTGCACTGGGAGCAGTTTTATCTCAATGTGGAAAACCAATCGCATTCATTTCCAGAACGCTGAACAAAGCTGAAGAGCATTACGCTGCTAACGAAAAGGAAATGTTGGCAATTATATGGGCCCTTAATGCTTTTAGGAACTATTTATATGGATCACGGAAAGTAAAAATCTATACGGATCATCAACCACTGACATATGCCCTCAGCAACAAAATTAATAATTCCAAAATGAAAAGGTGGAAGTCAATACTGGAAGAGTACAACTATGAGTTACACTACAAACCAGGCAAGACGAATGTTGTGGCTGATGCCCTATCCAGAATACCACCTCACGAATCACTATTAAACACTTTGTCAATTGCTACTAATTCTGATGACAGTTCCTCTCACGGACTTATAACTAGCGTCGAAACACCTATCAATGTCTTTAAGAATCAGATATTCCTGAATATTAATGTAGCCTCGGAATACCAATTCAAAATAATATTCCCTACATATCACCGCCATATAGTCACTGAGCCTTATTATACAGTAACAACATTAATAGACATCCTAAAACGTTGCCTTAACCCTTCAGTAATAAACTGCATTAAAGCTGAAGAAGACATTATGGGGAAAATTCAGCAGTTGTATCCTTTGCATTTTAATAAATACAAGGTTAGATTTTCGCAGATAGTAGTAGAAGATATCATAAATAGTCAGGAGCAAGAAGAAATAATTATAACTTATCATAACAGAGCTCACAGAAACTGCAAGGAAAATAAAATTCAAATATTAGAAAAATACTATTTCCCATCGATGGCCAATAAAATTAAAAAAATCATAAAAAATTGTACAATTTGCAAGACTAGCAAATACGAGAGACATCCTCCAAAGCCTCAAATACAACCAACTCCTATTCCCCGGTATCCCGGACAAATAATCCATATGGATATACTTATTATAGGAAAACAACTAGTACTTACAGCAGTAGATAAATTTTCAAAGTATGCCGTCGCAAAACCAATACGTTCAAAGGCAACGGAAGATATTAGGCAACCATTAAGAGATATTCTTTTTTCCTTTATGCCTGAAACAATAGTGATGGATAATGAAAAATCATTTAATTCAGAATCAATAAAATTCATGATGGAAAACGAATTTGGCATTTCAATATTTAAAACTGCACCATACTCGAGTAGCTCAAATGGTCAGGTAGAGCGTTTTCATTCTACTTCAAGAGATTATGCGCTGCTTACAAAACAACCGCGCACACAGATCATTTCAAGAACTTCTAGAAAAATCGGTAAAAGAATACAACTTTTCCATACATACAGTTACAGGGAGAAGACCCTTAGAAGTATTTTTTGGTAGACGTGTCTGTAGTGACCCCACACAACTTGAAAAAGAAAGAAATGAAACAATGCAAAAGCTTGCACGAAAGCAAGAAGCTGATCTAAGCTACCACAACGCGAACCGTTCACCACCAAAGGAATATGCTCAGGGAGAAGAAATTTTTGTTAAAATAAATAGAAGAGTAGGAAACAAACTTTCTGCCAGGTACAAAAAGGAGATAGTTGCAGAGAATTATAACACTACAGTTAAAACAAAGACAGGGAGAATAGTTCACAAAAATAACATAAGACAATCTTAAAGAGGACCATACCTAAACTAACCTTCTTTTCAGGACAAAATGCAAATTTTGGCAACGATACTAATTTCGATTCTATCGATACATGCACAGCAATTAGACGTACATGATTTAACCAATAACAACGGGTACATACCGATAAAGACGGAAGAACTGAAGGTTATAAGCCATTATGACAAGGTTCTACATTTTATCAATCTGAAATCATACGATGACAGCATGGCAGCAATTTCTGAAAACATTAATTCTTTAAAAGCCACAACTTTCGAGGACAAACGACTTTTAGAAACCATTAGCAAGGACTTTATTCTATTACAAGGGAAAATAAACAGTCTATATGTGCACCCAAGATCAAGACGAGGACTGGTAAACGTATTAGGAAAAGGACTGAAATACATTGCAGGGTCTATGGACAGTGACGACGAAATATTGATAAAAGAAGCCATCAACCAAATACAGATCAATGAAAAAATTACCAATAATACACTTAAAAATGTAGTTCATGTCAATAATTTCATCTCAGAACAGATTAATAATGTTACTCAACATATAAATAAACAACAAATAGTTATTAGTAGTTACATAAATAACTTTAGACAAGAATCAATGAACAGAATACAAACCTTAGAGGACGAAGTTAAATTTATTGAACAAACTTATAGGATCGATAATGACATATCACTCTTAAAAATTCACGTTGACGATATAGGACAAATAATATTTTCGAGCAAACTAGGGATAATTCCAACAGACATTTTGACGCAAAAAGAGATTGACTTAATATCCGACTTTGACAGTTACAGCAGTATGAAAATTGCAGTAACTTTTGATACTGACAACATTATACTTACCTTACTTATTCCTCAATTTTCCAACAATATATTATCCAAAATAAAATTTGAACCCATTCCTAACGCCATGAATAAATCCCTGGTCTTAAGCCAATATGAGATACTACTTGACAACAATAACAATATCTTTGATACAAATATAAAGGACAATTTAGAAAAAACCTAGTAAAATTAGAAAATATATGTATAGAAAATATTCTTAAATTTCAAGAAGCCCATTGTGAGCTAGAAACATTTGAAAAATTTGAAAATTGTAAAGTTGAAATACGCAATACCACATACACTAATATTAATATTAAAACCATGAAAAATTTATATTACCTAATTTAATTACAAAAATTAAGGAAATTAAGAATGTAACAACACTCGATTTAAAATTAGAAAATCTTTATATCAAACAAATAAATCATGAAAATGATATCAAATTATTAATGGATAAAAATAAAAATACAAATATTGTAAGCATAAGCACAGACGCTCTAATTTTCGTTATTATTATTTTTGTAACCTTTATCATTTTTCATTTGTAAGTATAAAGCAAAACTCTACTTATCACCAGTAATAAAAGGCTATGGCACATAAAGCATTGAGCCATACCACAAATTTCAGCTCCCAGCTAAATGTCCCACAGCGATTGGGGACAATCAATAAGGAAAGAGTTAACGCAAACAAAGTTAACGAACTCTTTTCCAATAAATTAATGCATAAATAGATTTTTTGCCCTTCTTAATCAGCGTCTTTTATTAATTAGGTCATATAATTTTAATTTAAGTATTTCTCAATAATTGCAAAAGTGCAATTATTGCTTAATAATAAAATCACACCACCTCTAGATTTAGGTCATTTAGTTTAATATA